>JAQFZW010003691.1:0-12218 GCA_034687055.1 Heteromurus nitidus | reverse complement strand
GTGATGTAGGCTGTCCTGTATGTCCTCATTTTTAGCCGCATCCATTGTCTTGCCTGTGAAAGAGAGAATAAGAGATATTTAAGTGTTTGCTTTTTATAATCCGAAGAGGATTATACAAATTTGTTAGTCGCCTTCTAGTCTAGTCTCCTAATAAAATAAGGAGAAGAAATTGAGATGTTTAAATTACCATGCTCCAGTGTTAAGCTGGAGCACATACATATTTACAAACATTGCCTATACAAATACTTTTAGAATAATGACATGAATATGATATGATTTATGCTTAAAATTATACCTACCTGTTTTTTATGATGATGATCCGGTAATGTCCTTGTAGTCCTTATTCTTGTTAAAGTTGAATGTTGTTGAACTTGATATATTTGGCTTTCGTTTCCTCGCTTGATGTCTTCGTTTGAGGTGAGGAAACGAAAAGCCGTCGACTCCTAATTTTCCACTGGTGGTGATCAGTGTTGTCTTTCAGGGAAGCTGCCGGAACCTGAAAAAATACAATAAAGACACACCATATTAATTTTATAAATATTACCAGTTTTGAGTTTGCACTTCACTTTGCCTTGCCACCTTCTCACTCACTAAAGCCATAAGCACAACACGCCGTAATACACACATTTAGACTCACCTTGTTGCCACCATCTCGCCTGGTCTCACTTCTCCAAGCCACGCCGGCATCCGCTCGCTGAGCTATCAGCCCTTGTCCTTTATTTGCTACACTCGATATATGACTCATCTCTGTTCGGGTCTCTGGACGATTCATATCGTGCATATATGAAAGATATTCATTTGAAAATATTTATCGTCCGAAAAGTAACTTAGTCAGGCCAGGTTGAATGTTGTGATTGTACGTGTTTGCAACAAAAATTAACGATGATCGAAACGTATGCATGGACAACTTTAGTTTCGGGGGTTTGACTATGTACAATAATTTTATATTAAATTCCTTATTGTATAAATTCATTGCCCAGCGAGATTCTGATTTACCTTTTCCACCAATTGAAAGTAATTATGTTAAACGTATTGAGTTTTTTATTCGTTCCAGCTTTAATATATCAAAGCTACCGATAAATATCCTTCATTGATAAAATAATTCTGCGTGGTTTGTTCCATATATAAGTGTTCTCAACAAATGTATATAAGTATATGGATGCTCAGCTTCAACTGGCATTTGTTTTGTATTAAGAGAGTTATGATAAAATCAGTAACCGATAACAGGTTGATCTGTGTTCATTTGTTTTGAACATGAACAATAAGCAACGATTCAGATTAGATATAAACCTCCCAATCGGGCAGAGATATCGTCGTGTCCTTCGTATTCCGCTCGCTGTCGCTTGCAAAGTCAAATACGAATAAGTCTGAATAAGTCGGCGGCGGAGAATAAGGCAGAGGTGTAGTAGCAAATGGCGCAGGATTAGTCAAGACTGAGACAGTGCTGACGGAAATAAAATAAAATAAATAATTTGTTGAATGAATTCAAAACTATTTCGAATAAAATGGTTGAGAAAAGTACTCTGGCTGTTGCAGTTGCTCCTCTTCTGTTCGCTTTTGCTTCATGAGATAAATCTTGAGTATGGCCAAAATGAATCCAATGTGGCAGAGAGCCAAGATGCTCACAAGTAGGCTTGAGACAAGAAATGATTACCAAAATATTTATAGATGTGTGCCATTTAAACACTCAAATGAACTAATTTTTAAAAGCGGAGTGAAATTGATCAGGATACTCACCCAGTTACGGTGTTCATTGTATTTAAACGTAGATTCGTCCTGGAATCATGGTTGTAACTACGGATTTAAACCATTTTTATAGAACTAAAATAATAATTTTTCAGATTGAATGGCTGATCTTAAAATGCACAATCACTGTAGGGGATTTTTTAATTGTCGAAGTTAAATTGCCTGACGGATCCGTATGTAACGTTTCTCACAAATACAAGAATGATTTGCATCTTTGTGTTCAGTATTATTTTAAGCATGTGTGAATGTGTGGGAAGAGCGAGGAAGGAAATGAACTCGGTTGGGTTGACTGATTACAATTACATAAGCAACGTCGTCGGATGACAAGTAATAAATACGGTCAGCACAAATATCATTTTTGTGTTTTACATAAACTTGTTTATTTGTGAGGTACGAGGTTTGTCGACCCTGGCTGGATCAGATCAATGATACTTATTCCGGTGACTTTATTTACAAACAATGTACGTTTACTTACTAATAAGTGACATATTTTTTTATCAGCGTATGAAAACTCACCTGAACATTTCATTCCAAATCAAATGAAGCATCGATGAACTGAAATTGAAAAGTGAGATAACTGAGGCCTGATAAAATAGTCTCCCGACGAATTTCCTCCGTTCTGCGCATTCGTGAGTAATGTATCTGTGTGAGGCTCGAAGTCGTTCACTCAGGTTCACTAATCGCTAAAATACACAATCTCTCATGAATAACATCAATAAAAGTCGCCCCCAAGCAATTGGCACTACCTTTCATTTATAAATTACTTTATCCACAAAATTAAGTAAATCTGGTGAAAAATGTATAATATTTAAATAATAATTTATGGTAGACAGGTAAGGCTTCTGATATTTGTTAAATGCATGTCTCCGCTGATTGTAATAAAAGCGAGAAACACATCGATCAAAATCACAAGAAGGATAATATGCAAATCTATTCATGTCACCAATAATTTATATTTAAAAGCATGAACATGTTTAATGTTGAAGCCTTGATTGCATTTGTTTATGATGTTCCTTTACTTGTCAAAGCATTCTGATAGTAAATGTAGTCCCAATTAAATAAAAACGCAAATTCTGGAAAAATCATAATTTTATTCTGACAAAAATTATACAAATAACAAAGGGATACGTAAACATTCTGTTAGGTTCGTCATATATTTCAGACATTGTTTTATTAAGGATTGGAAAATGTGAAACGTATTACCGAATTCCAAATACTCATTGGATATTCAATTAAACGAGCGCAATTACAAAAACTCATTAATTTGTCGTAGATGGAAGATCATTATATCTCCGTGAGCAAACTATTGTCAAGGCATCGGAGCGTTTGCTACTAACTCAGGTAAAATGTCTGAAACAAAACCATTTGGTTCGGTTCAAAAATATTGGTTCACGAAAATTAACTGAACCATTTAAAAGCTTTAGAATTGACGAATTCAAATTACATACGATTTTAGAAGAGTTACGTACTAGTAATACGAAGGCATTTCTCAAGTAGATACAGCGAATTTATTTCTCTTTCATTTAACAACGGTTTGATATATTTAGTCATTCTTTCCTACATAGTTTCCCCTGACTCTTACAAACTTTCTCCACCTTTCCTCAAGAGCTGAGATGCGTCTGGTGAAGAATGCCGTGGTTCGATGTCCAAGCCATGAAATTACACTTTTTCACTTTGTTTTTAAAGAGGGCTGTGAATAGGGCTGGTCGTTTATCGTTAATTTACAAAACTTTTAATCGACGTTTACGAAGTCGTTTTCGTTTAGCGTTTCGTTTAGCGCTTGTAAACGAAAACGCGTGTACGTTTACACGGCGTAAACGTAAACTAAAAAACGCGTTTTCGTTTTCGTTTAGTATTTTTGCATGTAATTTTGTAAATAGAAAGTAAATATGACTAGTGATCTGGTTGTTTATTAGAATTCTTGAATGAAACAGACTACTGTAAAACATTTTAACGAACAATCGTTTGACGATGTGGATTCTTGTCAAAATCAGAGTCAGTCCAGGTAGTCGATTTGGTAACTGGTATGGGAAAAAGCATGGGTGCTAAACCAAAATGCGTTTACGTTTCGTTTAGTTCCCGTAAACGTAAACTTCATCGTTTACGTTTCGTTTATGTAAACGAACCTTCGTTTAACGTTTCGTTTATGCCCTGTAAACAAAAACGATTATCGTTTTGTAAACGAAAACGCTAAACGAACAGCCGTAGCTGTGAACCAGTCATGAGCCATTTTTATGACTGTTTCTTTGTCTCTGCCTCATAGTGATGAAGGTAGGTTTCATCACCAGTCACGATTCGCCCCGCAAAAAATCTTTATCTATCAAAAGAAGGTTGTGATTTTTCCGATTTTGCTTGCACTCTAAATTTCATTTGTGCAGGGTGAGCACTTTGAGAATCTACCTCTCACAACGGAGAGTGAGGCCCAAAATCAAATGTAAGATTCTCCACACTGACATGACACTTGTCTTGACCTTTTCTACTATTTATCGCAATAAAAGTCGCCTTTCCATGTCCAATACAGCTCTCACTTTAACTACATGTCTCTCTTCAGTCTTCCATGATTGTTGACCTGGTCTTGGCCTGTTTGCAAGGGATGGGTCACCACTAGCGAAAGAGCGAAACGACGACAGCATAGCTGAACAGTCGATAGACTTGGCAGTGGATCCGCACCACTTTTTTCTAGTTCACTTCTATTTAAACTGGCCCTTCGAAAAGGTTAGCTTGACCTGCGCACGAGTATCTTGGTTACTGAAAAACATGATCGTCGATATTACCAGCCCTAACTCCGCCCAGCAATTGAATGCTACTACGATCAACCCGTCATTCAGTTATGGATGGGCGTTGATTAATAATGTTCGTTGAAATGTTAGGGACTGCGACGTCATTATTCAACTTGGGAAATGTGTGCCAAGTGTAGGCAGTTGCCAAAGGTGCGAACGATGGTCTGTAGATATTTCAACTATCAACAGACTGATCAGATGTTTGTTTGCGTTGACTGCTTCAAGAGGGGTGGTTCCGAGCCCGATTATTGGATGAAAGCCGAGAATTTCCCGAAATTCGTACTACAAGTGGCGGGTGCGGGTTGCAAGCTAGGTAGGGGGTATGAGAAGCAGGTGCTAGCACAGAATTGGAGAACCAACCGGGCGGTGAGTCAGGCCGTGATATGCCATCACGAAGGTTGTGTGAAGATATTTACTTCTCAAGATAATAAGGTCCGTCACGCCAGAGAACAACATGGAGAGAAGAAACATCGCTGCCCGAATAAATTTTGCGATAAGGTGTTCGCCCGCCTGGAAACGATGAAGGATCGTCATGGGGTCTGTATGGAGATCCCTGTGAGGAGGACTTACAGATGTCCGAACCGGGGTTGTGTGTACACAACAAAACGAGGAATCAACTAGGGAGGCACAAGAAGACTTGCTCCGCGAGGCGCTTGAGCTCAGTCGTGGAGAAAAGGACTAGGTCGAAGGCTGCAGCGATGGCTGAGCCAGAGGTTACGGGGAAGAAATCGCAGCCGGGAGGCAATGCTGGAATCGAGTAGACTGTCAGGCGGAAAAAGAAGGAGCTCGAAAAAGTCGTGGTGCCCGGAAGGCCACCGCTGGATAATTACTCGAGCATGTTATATAACTGAAAATCGTTTTGTGTCGGTTGTTGTGTTGAGAAAAAGTTGGCTATGTAGGTAGCCTACAACGTATACTTTGTTGTTGATTCTGCGTATATAGCATACGGCATATATAGTATACTGCATACACGGTTTTTGTTTGGGGAACACAAGAGAGCGCAGCACTGCATGTTTGGTGCGGTGAGAAAAAAGCGAGAGAAGATAAAAACACGGTCAGGATGTGTGCTCAGCAGCCAGAATTTTTGCTCGGAGGACAGCCGGAGGCATGCTCGCAGGCAGGATACAGCCGTACCTGAAGCTCAAAGCTGTTTTCTCAATCTCTCTTACGTAAAGCCATGTAACCGCCATGTAAAGCTATGTAAAGCCAGATAGTCTGACGCGGTTTTCCACTGCGGATGCAATCGAGTACGCGGAGATGAGGAGTAAGGCCTTTACCCAAATCATAATGAGTACTTGATTGGTTTACGTAGGCGAAAGAAGTATCTTGGGATTTCTTCGTGCGTTTCGTCTTCCCAAAAAGGTATTGCCGTGTGTGAGCTGGTACGCACGTCTGCACTTGGGTCTGTGTAAGTAGGCTTGGGGTTGAATGTGACTTGGTTTGATGGCTTTGATGAGGTGGAAGTTATTTGCTATTTATAAATTTATTAGATCTTCCATGTCAGCGCTTTGATTACAAAGCTCTGTCTTTGTAGGGGACAGTTACGGTAGGTGCAGTAACGCTTGTTCTAGGCTAACGTCATGTTCTAAGTTAATGACCCTTGTTAGGTCAATGGCCCACCACGGCCAACGACCAGTCACACAGCCTTGACCGGTCCGCTCTACATGATACGCTCTAAATAAACACTCACTCTTGTTTTCTCTCTCAACCTCTCCTGTTGTGCCTGCTCTCTCTCTCTCTTCTCACCTTCCCCAACACCTCTCACAGAGCTACGCCCATCCATAACTATTCGAAAGCCAAAATCTTTATCTATCAAAGGATATGCAGATCAGTTTGATTGAGGTAGCCGTCTTTGAGATAAGCGTTATCAAAGTCGATTTATCTACTAGGGAAATGCCTTCGTATATGGTCAGCATATACCATTTTACATAAGCATTTTATGAAAAGATTGGAATATGTGAAATGTTTTGTCGAATTCCAAATTCTCATTTGATATTCCTTATGAAAGCAGTAATTGCAAGAACTCGTTAAATCTTTGTTGTTGTAATCCATCATCACGCCACAAACCATTAAAACTCAACATCCGTTATGCGACACTATCAAATCTAGTCTTCGCCATAACCTGCGAAGCTTTTCCCGGCCACGAGTTTCCAAATAATACGGCTACATTTTCTAAAATGTTGTCCAATATTTTGAGGACCACTCTTTCTGCTTTTACTCTTCAAGTACTCCACTTGTACTACATTGTTGCCAGTTTCACCGAGTCAGAACTAAATATTTACAGCGGTTCCTTTCAAAATTTGCACGAGAAAAGTATCGTCCCCGGTCGAGAAAAGATTTTCAGTCGCTATTTAACCTCCTCAAATCACCAATTTCGTCCAGATTCTTATATTAAAAATCTTGACACTTATTTGACCCCATTTAAAACATGTTTCGTCCACATCACAAACTACGACGGGGTCAACTTCCAGCCTCTAACGTTTCCGGTGATCATACGAGTACCACGACCAGCTCTTCTGACGATTCGGACAACCCAAGCTAACACGTCCGTCGAAACATTATTCATGTGGCCAAAGAATCTCAAGATACAAAATATCTCTCTCGAAGATCAATGTCCATTAACCTCCCTTTTGGATGGAAAACTTGGGGATCTCCAAGGAGGATTCTGTGTGCGAATTCGATTTGCTCAATTTGCCTCGAAAAGCCGACCTTGGAACTGCTTAGCAAATGTTGGGATACACATTCCAGAATATTTTTACTACACCGAAATTCCCAATTCTGCCTCCAGAACTCCAGAATATATTTATGACAGCGTATCTGAGACTGTATCAAGTCCGGATAAAAAGTTGATGTTAACGAGTAGTTACTTGTACACAGGTATTTTCAGCCAGGAAATAACTCACGTCGAACATTCGATACACTTCGATTTTGTAAACGCATTTCCGTCTGGTAACAAGTTCAACATTCTCTTTGAGGAGGAACACCAACTGCGAAATAAGTTGAGGGGAAATCGTAAATTCGTGATGGACTGGATTAGGCACGATACGTCTTACGACCAATACGGCCTCGGTACCTATATTTCAAACCACTACTTTTTCCTGATCCCCCTTCGAATTGTAGTTGCTCATACTCATGCAAGTGGACAAGTTCAGGACGTGGTCGTCACTCTGTATTTCAACATGTGTCCTTCGTGCCCGTGGGAAGCCGCAAATGCTGCATGGGCTGTGAAAATGCCCAGAGCCGGATTGAAAATGATGACATTTGCTACTTTCATTTCTAAACTAGATTCCTTTGAGGATACAAATGAGCGAGTTCACATCTCGCTCCGGGTCAACGGCGAGTTCCGAAATGACGACATGACTTCTCACCTCGAAAAATGTACTCCTCCGAAAACAGTGACGACGGAAATTTCGGACGAGGCGAAGTTCAATCTCGCTTTGAACGGATATGTCAGCGTGCTCACTTCCGTCCTCCGGAATTACAGTTTGGACGGAAACTGGGCGACGGCGGCGGGTGCTGAACTATTTCATTGTTCCAAAGGTCAGACCTCTGCGAAGGTAGAATATCTGGAGAAGTATCAGGAAAGAATTACGCTTGAGTTTGTAATGGAAAAATCATTCGGGCGGAAATACTTCTACTTCCCCATTTCCGTTGATGACGCTAAAATCTCGTTCCGATTTGTCAGCTGCGGAAAACCGTCCAGTGACAAGTTGGCATTTCATGAGTTAATCGACGTCTTCGACGTTTACATTTGGGGATTCTGTTTGGCCATTGTCATTGTGTCACTTCCACTGTGTTTGGAATTTGTTGAAAGATACGAACGAGGCATACGGATCAAGGAGAAAGCGGTAGTATTCCGAAGTACATCTCCAATTTCCATTCTGAAATGGTTCTCGTTCGGAAAATTATTCCATCCAGTCAAAGTTCTCTTGGAACAGGGCGACGCTTTCACCAAATCCCAATTGGAAAGCAGACCACTTCGAGTGGCAATTGCTGCCCTTATCCTCTCCTCGATTGTCCTCAGCAACGCGTACAAGAGCGACAATGTTTACAACATGATTGCGCCAAGGAAACTTGTTCCGTACGAGTTTCTTCATCAGTTGAGACGAGACGGCTTCGACATTTACTCCAGAATCGCGGATCTTGGATACTCTGCACTTTTCTATTTATACGCAAAGGAAATGAACGTAACATTTTCACCGCAGAATGTTCGCCACGAAATTGCGATATATTATCGTTCGAGAGCTAAACGACCCGCGTTGGTCTCCAGCGAACTCGAAGACTTAATCTCTTCACTTAAACGAAACTATGAGGTTTGGGGACAAGAGTTTGATGAAATGAGCAAATTGTTGAATGACACCAAACTGTCAGCAAATACGCCTGCATTTTTGCACGCGATCCGACGCACTCATCCTCTGAACCGGCTTGGTCCTCATTTCACTGTGGCTGCAAATAAACCGTTCCTGCGAATCCAGAGTGAGGGCTTGTTCCAGCAACTGGATCTTTGCAACAAAACTGCGATGGTGGTCCCGGAGGCTTTTGCCTACGACATTGCGAACAAATTGATGAAGCAAGGACATCGAGAAGTGTTTGTTGGCAAGGATGACTTGCTGCAGCAAGCGATTGGATTTTCGGTGAGCGGCTGGATGCCTCAATTCCTTGTCAAGAGATTACTTTCAATTGAGCAGTCAGGATTGTGGAAAAAGTGGAGTGGGCTTGCTAGTGGCTTTGATGGGAATACGCAGGGAGCAAAAGTAGTTTTGAAGAAACCTTCAATGACAGGCAACATCACGGTACTTTTCGTGCTTCTTCTAGGAGGATTGGCTGGTGCTGGTATAGGTTTTGCCTTTGAAATCGCGATGCGAGTTGTAACTTTGGATTTGTTAAGGAGCGTGGCAAAATGTGTGACCTCGTCAGTTCGCTTTTTGGTTTTGTATGTAAAGCAGCGATTATTGTGAGAAAAGTGTAAAAAATTGCAACAATAAATTTGTCATCACGAGGGTATATCATAAAGTAGTTCAGTATTTCAAATACTCTGTTGAGAAAACTATTAAGACTTAGTTGCCTTCACAAATTTCCCCCATAAGAATTACATTCATCTCAGGGGCGACGTGGGAATTATTTTTAAATCATGGAATTGTGGGAACGACTCTCCTCCTACACTATTTCGAAAATTAGGAAAATAATTTACCTTAAGTGTAGACAATTAAATTTTCTACACTTAAGTAGAAAATAAATTATTTTCCTTATTTTCGAAATAGTGTAGGAGGAGAGTCACTTCAAAGTTTCTTACAAAACACCCACTTAAATACAGGTAATAGCTTGCTAATTTAATGAATTCTTGATCGAATCAGAGTTCGAAATGGAAATAATTAGCCGTTTCGTGACCGGTATTTAAAAACATAGAATTAAGGTATTTAATAATGACAAACTTTAAAGGGCTCAATGAAGTCCTTCAATCACGCTCAGTAATCGCTAAGCTACAATATCTAGCTAGGATAATATAAACGAGTCTATTTATTTATGTTACCAACAACTTAGATTTAAAACACAAAGATGTTTGATATTAAAGCGTTAAATGCAGTTGCTTCAAGGCCATTTACAAATGATGTACCTTTAGTTGTCATAGCACTCTGATAATACATGTAGCCACGCGCAAATAAAAACGCAAATCCTGGCAAATCATAATTTTATTCTGACAAATATATTTTAAAACATATTTTCCAATATCAATCATTTTCGCTGTATAATTTCTGTCCTGGACAAAATAATTGATAATAAACATTATACTAACTGTAATTCAACAAGAATTGTGTAGACATTATAAACTATCCAATCATTTACGACGAGTGCCTTTGATGCGGTATAATTTTTGATGTAATTCTAGATATTTAGGAAAACAAGCATAAGTGAACAACCGAATTTATTATAATAGCGAACAAGTTACTCATTTTTAGAAGAATTACTAACTGATTGGTATCTTGAGTTGTTGCACCAAATGCCGAGGAGTAAACATTCTCTGTTCATGGCGCCATATACTTGAGACATTATTTTATGAAAGATTGGCATCTGTGAAACGTATTACCGAATTCGAAATACTCATTGGATATTCAATTAAACAAACACAATTGCAAAAACTCATTATTTCGTATTTTGTCGTTGTTGGAACAACATCATTTTCTCCTTCCCCAAACTATTGTCAAGGCTCGCGTAGTGCGACACAATAAAATTTCGTGTCAACCTTTCGCGCTAATTAGTTACTAAGAAGTTATGTACGATTTTAGAAGACTTGTACTTACGTACTTGTAATGTATGGCCAGAATTTCATTTTTCATATATTATTTTATTACAGGATTGCAATAAGTAAAATAATTTGATAAATAATTATCAAATTCTAAATTCTCATGTGGGGTCAACTTCCAGCCTTTAGAAACTCCGGTGATCATTAGAGAACCACAACCAGCTCTGCTGCGAACAAACCGATCTCAGTTGTGGAAGGACGAATCAATGTCCATTTTCGTCCGTTTTGAATGAAAAAATTGGGAATCCCCAACGAGAGTTCTGTGTGAGTTCGATTTGCTCAATTTGCGGCGAAAAGCCGACGGTGGTAATGTTTTGAAAAATGTTGGGAGGCACATTACAGAATATTTTTACTCCACCGAAATTCCCTATTCTGCATTAACTCACGAGGCCTCGAGAGGGAGGTATGGAGGGTTATCGCCTCCGATCAAGCTGCAACTTTGGTGGCTTGTTACCATTGGCCTAGGAAGTTAATGTGCCAATTAGGAGTTTGCAATGGTCAACAGGTAAGAAGTTATGATAATTCAAAATTTCATAATTTCGACAAAAAAAATTTCGAATTCCCATAAGAAAAAGCATGGGAAAATTCATGATAGACAGGGATACGTGACTCGTGGAAGTATTTTAGCGCGAATTTTTGAAAAGAGATAAAACCCCTCCCTCAGGGAGGCTCGCTGTGTGTCATGAATTTTCCCATGCTTTTTCTTATGGAATTCGGAATTTTTTTGTCAAAATTTGAATTATCATAACTTTCTTCCTATTGGCCATTGCAAACACAAACTTGGCACATGAACTTCCTAGGCCAATAGTAACTAGCCACCAAAGCTGCAGTGTGATCTGGTCTTATCACCTTCCCTACACTTCTCGTCAGTCAGGATGAAAGGCTTATTTTGAAGAATAGCTACTCTCAAGTTGTTGACGTGTTTCCGTCGGGCAACAAGTTCAGCATTCTCGTTGAGGAGGAACAACAGCTGGGGAATAAGGTGTGGAGAAGTGGCCAATTCTTGGTGAACTGGATTTGGCACTATACCACTTTCGACCCTTATGGCGCGGGCTCCGGGATCACTCAAAACCACTTTCTCCTGATAACCCTTCGAATTCAGCGTCGTGGAACTACATTTGTTAAAAATGCGGCTTTCCTATGGCCAACCTCAGGATTTGTCTTTCGTGCCGCTGGACAGATGAAAATGCGGCGGAAATATTGAAAATCCCCGCAAAGGAATTGAAGATGATGACATTGGACACGTTTTCACTACACCTGCATTTCTAATCAACAAGAAGTGACTGTCATTGATTGATTGATTGATTTATTTTAAACGTGTAAAAATGTATCAGTACACATTGACTTTTACAATCCCTGTGTATGCCAGCATAGCCTGGCTCTGTTTTCCA
>JAQFZW010003690.1:0-12220 GCA_034687055.1 Heteromurus nitidus | reverse complement strand
TGTTACATGTGTCCCGGCAAAAGTTATGACTGTATAACTGTGAATTACTTGGAATTGGAGGAGTGACAAAATCGAATGTTGGAGGAGACAAATGATTGGTTGATCGTGACTGAAAAGAAAATGGTCCCATATATTTCCATTCAATCTCAATCAGGCAAAATCTTCTAATTAAAAGTGTAATACAAGTACAATACATCATAAAATGTCTTTTCCATAAAAAGTTCCACATTTAATGGCGTATGCAGTTGGAGTTGTATATTCACTTGAAGTTCGTCTTCGGCTCATTCAGAAGCTATCCTCTCTTGGTCACCGACCAGTTCATATCATTTCTTGATTTCTATTTTGAAGATAATACCAATCATGGATTCGCCATGTACAAGTTTTCATATACGAAATGATAACGCTTCCGACCGAACTGTGCAACTGTCGCTTCTCGAACATGAGGAGGCAACAGCGTCAACAGAGGTGGGCTCCTCAGGGAGACAACCGGACTCGGGGAATGGGATTATTGTGCCTGGGTGGGAGCCGAAAATCCCACTGCCTCCAAAGCATCCTCCTCGTGAGAAAGTTTGCATGATCAGGTGCTTTAAGGATTTCGTGGTGACGGCGATTCTCACCTCACTATTTCTACTCTGTCTTCCAATTCTCTTGATTATCTACGTAACGATTGGACTCGTTCCACGGTTTATTGTGAGATTACTTCTGCGCTGCAGCAATGGCGCTAGATACAGTCTAATGTCTGCTTCACGTGTTTTCGGCTCGGCTAACGGCAACCATCATACAGTCATCTTGGTCGTTCGTGGTCGTTGTGATATTGACAAGGTACGTGTTCAAATGATGAACGTGATAAGCGCAATAAATACTGTGTCAGGTCAAAGGAAATTTCTCCATTTGCAAAAAAGAGTTGCCAAAAAGTTTGGATACCTTTGCCACGAGAATCGATACGCCAAGTTTGATATAAAGAACCACGTAAAGCATTTCGACATTCGGCGAAAGAACATTGTGGTGGACATGGATGGGATTCTTCCATACTTGGAGTCGACATATGATGAGCCCTTTGAAAATGTGACGACAGTCCCACAATGGGAGGTACTCGTAGTTCCAAAATTCGCCTATCGCGACGATGAAGCTAAGCTACTACACCAATCTGACCAGAAGCGATTTTATGCTTTGATTTTCCGCTTCCATCATGGCATCATGGACTGGAACATGTTCCAGGAAATGTTGGTCGAGTTTGTGGGAAAGTCTACGGGGAGAATTCGATCCCCGTTTTGTCCCCTGCGGAAGAGAACAATGTGGGAAAATGTGAAAACTTTACTTGCTACCATCTTCATCGGACCTCAGGCTTGCATCAAGCAAATGTGGAGAAAGTGGAGACGCTTTGCCGCGGTTCGAACAGCATCTCCAAAGATTTCCCTTGCGATGACGAAGCCGATTGACAGCGATGCCTTTGAAGACATTCAAGAGAGGACGTACACGAGCATTGACTCTATTCTGGCAGATTGCGTACGGGTATCTGCACGCAACCTCGTTTTAGGACAGAACTTGGAGTTGCCGAGTAGTCTGACTATGACGAGAGTGTTCAACACAATGAATTCAGATATGCAAGGGGTGGACTCCCTAAGAATCAACTTCCACAAGTATAGGATATCACTTGAACGACTTCAAGCGACATTCCATGCCATCGAACGGCAAGAAGGACTATGCTCTCTCGCAGGACAACGGAGTTTCAACAAAATGATCATCCTCCTGGCAGGTGTCTTCCCGTCCGGTGTATCTTCGTGGTTGTACAAATCTCTGCTGAAGTCGGATATGGTGATGGAAATCTGGCCTGCAACTGACGAGCCTTGTCAAATTTTCGGAGGTGATTTCGTGGCAGATATTTATGGATGGGCTGGGGTTGGTGGTATTGATTCAGGTGAACAAAAAAATTGCATGATTTTACAAAATACATGCTTACATGAATGTGTGCATAGGTACATTGATGCTATTATTAGCATTTTCATATTTTTCTTAAAAATACACATGCAGATTTCAATGCCACTGTGACTTCGTACTGCGGCCGTGTTCGGGCCAACTTCACTGGAAAATTGGGATACATTGGAAGTCAAGCGGATGCTCAGATCCTGGCTAATGAGTTCGAGGAAGAATTCAAGAAGCTGGCTTCCACTGCAGGACTGTATCAAAGTCGACTCTACATGCCACCTGCGGTTGAAATGGAAATGTCTCTGTGCGTCGACTGAACAGTTTCAATTACTTACGTTGTGGGAGCAGAGGCAGAGATGTATGCTGATGATAGCACCAATTTAGTCAATACATGTATTGCATGCAATAATTACGAGTTATGGATAGTTTGTCAATCTGTCATTTGCTTTGTTTTTAGGTGATACACATTTATTACTTTTGTAAGTTTTGTCCTTTCCTACACAAAACTTAAGCTTGCCTTTTATTCCAACAATACATTCTTGACATTTAAACTTCGATATATTACATTACTCGTTACATGTAGTTTATTAAATTGTAACTTGATACGCTTACTCTTTACAAATTCGTGTTAGTAATTCACTGCTTGATGTACTTTTTCCTTCCGTCCAGTTTATCAAGCACTTCATATTTGTACCAGCAACAGGGGTAGATATATAACATAACCAAGAAATTATTTATGAGTCTATTCCCTTCCTACTTTTGTATTCTCTCATCTCGCCATGTTACATGTTAATTTTAGGCATTCACTTTAACTTCAACAGATTCTTTTCAATGAAATTATAGAGACATTGGTTTGGTAGATACTATACATAAGACATATAGACAAATATATGAATTAATTGACAATAATAATACATCCCTAGCATCATGCTCTTATTCAATCTGCTACTGGAATCTGACCACGTGCAATTTTTTAAATTTTTCAATGACGTTTAAGTCCAACTCCTAATCACACCATTCTCCGCCGTAGATACGATGTTCAATTCTTAAGATGCACACTTATACATTGTAATTTTATGCTTATTTGCAAAAACATATCTTCCTTGTAATCTTGAATCTTGCTTTTTGTTTTTTAATGCATCTGGAGCATACTGGCTAAGGCTCGAGCTCGTACCATATGATGACCATATAGAAATTCATCTCATCTCAACAATGCGTACACTATTATAATAAGAGTTCAACACAGAAACTTGAAAGGCTCATTCTAACCGAAAAGTGATTCCAGAGAAATGAGGAAGCCCTAAATATCACATTTTTGAAGGGCACCCAAAGTCAAGTCACTCTTTTAGAAATCAACAGAGAAGGCTCCGACCATCTCTCCTTCATCGCAGTCCTGCTTAAGGCCAACTGTGTTCCGAAGAACAAAAAGAGTGTACCTGCCCCCACACTCTCTCCGTCCTCCTATTCCCAAACACAGACAATGAGTTAAAGGGTTGGTTAAGGAGTGCACTGCTGACTCGGAAATTGAAAATGATTGACCACTTGTCCATCATGATTACGCACATTTATAAAGCGTGCACATTGAGTACCTCAAATTTCTTGAAAATCTTCCCCAAACTTTAGTCTATCTTGTTAGCGCCTTCTGCTCATCATAATTGAATCCATATACCTTTTCATTTACGTCATTTTTTTTGTAAAAGTCGATGAAAAGTAAGTAGTTGTTTTAAGGCTCCAAAGTTTTCGTGTCTTGCACACGTCCACGTCGCCGTATTTCAATGTCTTGTTAAAGCTAATCTGAAACAAAATGTTCGACGTAATTCTAAGGTGTAAGGTAAAGGGTTACGCTGGAAAAGTGTAATGAATGACAAAAAGGTTCAGGGAAGTGAATAAATTCTATTAATTTTCCACAGGAAAAATTATACACCCAAGATTTACAAGTCAGCTTGTTGACTTGTCTGTCATTGGCATATGCCGAAGGTAAATATCATTTCCAGAATGAAAGAAAAGGATTCCTATTCTTATGATATATAACTTCGGTATTTTCCTGTTTTCCGAAAAGGATTCACTGCTTCCACTAAGGATCCTTCTTGGATTCCTTATGGATTCGAAAGCTTGTTTCCTCCTCACAAAAATTTCTTCGAAATCTACATAGATATATTCTGGTACATCTGGCATACATCCTAATGACACATCATCTCCTCTGGACAACCCTCTATTTTTTTGTTCTTGTTCATTCAGTCAAGACACAAGCCACAAGCGATATAATAACAATGTGTCAAATCATTTGTGAAAAACAATTTGTTATCCCAATGAGACATGTCTATAATTTTCTTTAAACGTTTACTACAAGACTACAAGTTTGTATTCGGTTTCCATTCAATGTTGAATGTGACTTGAAGAAAGTCTAAAAATCAAGGGCATTAATTTGTGTTCTGAACAAAACATTATAATACGAGAGCACGACTGGCGACAAAGAATGCACATGGCAAAAGAGAGAAATTGTTAACGAAACTTGGAGTGATTTTAAGAGTCGGGATTATAGTTCGGTTGCGTATTAATGCACATTTTCTTTTCTTTTGAAAGGAAGAGGAAGACAATAGGTAATACGAATGCCATTAAGGTGTACCGCATGCTTTTGTCAATCTTTTGAAAAGGCTGACGGCTGACCACTCCGCAATTGTTTCTGGAATGATACAAAAGTCTACAACAGCACAAAAAAGTGACCAGAAGAGTGGATTGCTGCTGCGTGGCTGCACATGCCCTTTACTGGCAAATGACGTTTCACACAAAAGGTGTTACCGGGGCGGGCGATTAGTCAGAAAAAGGTGAGGATAATGTACAGTGGACCCGCTTTGAGCAGACAATAATATCATGAGCTCACCGCTCCAAGTCATCAAGTCAGAAAACAAACAAGCAAACAAGATGACTTGGCACAAGTTGTTACTTGTTCTTTCTGGGCAACATCATCACATCATCATCATCTCTCCACTCTCCAGCCATTTCTCATCTTTTCTTCATGAAAATAGACAATGCGAGAGCACATATACACTCGAGATAATATTTATGTGGCTCTCTTTTGTTCTTGTGTGCAACCAAGCACAGAAAAAAATGAAAATTGCAAATGAAATGTTTCACTTGTGGGCATAATAGAAAACACCTCATTCCGGGTCGCATTATGGCCTTTTGAATCAGCAAACAAAACAATGAATCCCAATCCCAATAGGATTGCTTTCTCCTTTTTGTTTTCATCTTTCAACTTTGAAATGTTTTTTGTGTGATTGTTTCCCAAGAAGAAGCCAAACTAGATGATCTCGTTCTGTGTAACTCTGAACAAACCAGAGCGGGTGGCTAAACGTACAACAAAAAAGTGTAGTCATCTTAAATCCTTATCAAAAGCATTTACGCAATTTAGAACTTGTTATGCAAGCACTCAGATGTGCAAAATGAAAATATGAGATCGTTCCTTCAGGTAGACCTTGTCATATCCAGCTAGCATGTGCTCAAGGTAAAAACATCGTACAGGAAGATGAAAAATAAGGTAACAGCAGATCACCGAGGGGGAAATGGTCTCAAGAAAAAAAAAACTGAGCACATTCCATATATCTTTTTGCATTTTTATTAACATTTTCTCTCCCTCATCTTCCCTCAAATGTTATACTTCTTTGCAGCTGCGAAAACAGCCATAGGCAAAATCATCCAATTTTTTCCCGAAAAAGTCGCAAAGTACCTATGAAAATTTTCTCGCCGTGAATTATAACCAAATTACCTGTTTTATCACATCACAAAACTCCAAAAAAAGTTTGACTGATGAAAACTGAGTATTAAATATAGGATGCTGATGAGAAGAAGGAAGAAAAGGGGTAATTATGTTTGGCTGGCTTTTCGCAGTCTCTCGGGAATGTGCCTCTCTATTCGAACATCAAACCATGGTTAAAACCAGTCACAAGAGTAAAAGAGGCAAAGACCACAAGGGAAAAAATGAAGGCACGTGAACCCCTTAATCTTTTTCCACTACAGGTCAATCCAGTTTTTTTTCTTGGTGTTTCACCCCCATGCAAAAATTTCCTTTTTTTCTAATCAAGTGACTCATTACTTACGGGATGAATTGCTACCTCAAAAAAACTAAACCGAAAACCAGAAGCTTCAATCAAACAGTCAACAGGGTATGAAGTAGACAAGGCGAAGATGCGAAAAATGCAGCCACCAATCAAATTGATTGATCCAGTCTTGGTGTGTGCAGTTATCAGTTCCGTTTACCGTATGGTTACACCGTACACATTCCCTTTTACCACAGACCACTCTCTGGATCTTATGAATATGAATTTTTTTACTTTTTTTTCTTTGGGGAACCTCCTCACGTGTGTTTTTTCCTCAGCCGGGTTATTAATTTGTGAAACTGGCGAAGAAGAAGAAAAAATGCAAATTAAACTGTTCTTCCAAAACTTGTAATTTTCACAAGGAGAAACTAGTGTAACCGTTCATTTTTACTGGCGAAATAGACAAATAAATAATATGATGTTTGATTTCTGAAATTTTGTAAGCAACTTGTATCGGGAAAGTGGGATGAACATGTTGCGGTGTTGTTTCCCTTTTGCTGTATATTTTCCATCACAATAAACTCAAGGTCTTATGTGGCTGTTGTTGGCTTATCAATCTACATCAGTATTTTTTATGCATGGGCATCCACACTGAGGATTTGAATGGGGGCAATAAGGAAATCTTCCAGATCCAATAGGTTTTAATAGAGCTAATTGCTTGTGGCAACATACGGCATGCACCATCAACCATCAACCTCACACATTTCCCCTTTTTATACGGATTTTAACGGCGGAAAGAAGGGGTCCCCACTTCGGAGCAATTCTATTGAAACAATTACATTAAAAGTGAGCAGCAAATATATATTTTCCCCGCTTTTCCAGTCACAACACTAACTGAGCACAACTGCGTCAAATTCGAAACAGTTATATTTTTGTGAACATTAATAATCAAAGAAACAAAAGAGCTCACTCCCGATCTACCTTCACGCATTTCCTTTTCATCTTAAACCCAGAAACTCATTTTTGGTCGGGTTCGAACAAAAAAAAACATTTTGTAATTGTTGAGCTTTTCTTCCCTTGATCAGTCAAAGTGCACTCTTTTAATTATTACCAACAAAAATTTTCTTTATATTTCCCTTGACTTACGTTAGTCAGCTTCAAGAGGGGAAGGAATAATTCATTTTGAGACCTTAACACATTCAAAAGCAATGAATGACGCATTAGACAAGAGTGAACAAGTCCTTTTTATCTCCAAGAAAAGCTTGTCTTAAGCAGGGATCTACAATGAGAATATTATGTGGTGCAATTGAAAAGTGTGGAACCAGGCCACTGCATTCTCCAAATCCAAGGAACTTGAATGAATAAACTTATATATGCTTCCTTAAAAAACTCTTTAGCCAAAGGCAAGTGTGGAGAGGGGTTACCACAAAATTGCTCCTTTTTGATATTCAGTAGCTTTGGAAAAAAAGGGAGATGAAGAATGCATAAATCGATTTATGTATGTGTGTTCCCTGGAAGAAAAGTACCTACCTACCTCAATCTAATAATTTTAACAAGCAAAAATTCTCGATCGTATAATTGCCTTCATTGACGCGCATCGAGAGTCCCCCTTCTTCACACTGCTTCCATCATCATCGGGATGACGAAGAAGATTTTAAAAGTGAGATTTCATAATGGGAAAGGCAGCACTCTGTATATTAAATACTTTTTAAAAAAGTATAACCTTTTCCTTGATGGCTTGTGTGATGATTCCTCTCCCTTCAAGGTTGAGAGCAGTTGATGGATACATTTAACGATGAATGAAAATCGTTCAAGGAGAGAGAGAGAGAGACGAGTTCACTCTCATTCCATACTTAAACAAAGAATGAGGAAGAAATTACAATCAATTGTTTTCAGCTTGTTCTTAAACAAGAGTGCGTAATAAAAAAAAGGGAAAATGCTGAGTTATTAAATGGAGAGAGTGAAAACTATTACAATGTCGAGCTTTATTCCTTTATTTCAATTACGTTCGTTTTGGTTAAAGCTCCCACACAAGTTGGGACTAGGGAGAGATGTTGAGATTTACATTTTTAAATGTAAAATGGGATAGTTGCGGGTTTATAATGTGCAACTGATGATAAAAGCACTTTCATCTTTTTCTGAAAACACAAAGAAACGAATGCCACCGAGAGTTTTTGTGGTTGATCTGTGTGTGGTGGAATGACAAGCAAAACAGGATTTTTCCATAAAAACTTTTACAATCAAATGTAAAAGTATTTAAGATTTAAAAGCTGTCAACACTTTGAGTATAAATGCTTTACCAATTAAGTGGAAACATAAAATAATGGAATGTGATTGAATGTGGGTCGGGAAGAATGTGAAATGTTCAGTTTTCGTTGTCAAACTAGAAAGGCTTTTTTCATTGGTGACGATCGATGACCAAAGTCGGCCAGGATTCCGAATCCGAAATGAGAGCGCCATGCTATAAGTTCACATGTGGATGTTATAGTTGAATTTACGAAAAATCGGAGTCAATTGCAAACAATCTTCTGTAGCCATGAAGGAAGTATAAGTAAAAATCATCTCAACCATTTGTTCCTGAAACTACAACTTTTCGTACTCCATCCTTGATCATGAACTCCGATAGCAGATTTCTTTCTGCAGTGCAAGAAGTTCCTGGAAGCGTGTAGATACGGGTATCATCATCAATTATTTCTAGGTGTGAACCGCCAACAACTAATTGGCTAAATGACAGGAGAACAAGAGGAAGATAAAGGAAACAAGGGCTGAAGCTGAAAAGGGTCTGTCAATTCATAAAATCGTAATAACGTGTGCTCGCTCAGCTCGTAACTCTTATTTCAATAAAGTAACAAATTCAAAACCTAAAACAAAAACAGAACTTTTCCACTGAGATGAGAATCTCATGAAATCCTTAAGGCTGGAGTCTTCGACGTCTTTAAAAAGAGTTTTACTTCAACGTGAGAAAATTAAATACTAGATACTTGTATGGGTTTTTCCTTCACTTTCGGTTACTCCTTACTAAGCCAGCTATATGCACCCTTTTGCTCCGTTTCCCATATTCAATCCAATTCCCCCATCAGGTCAATTTCGATCTGATTAGAAATTCACAGTTGAATATTATTACACCGTGGAGCATCTCTAGCTGATTATAATTTTCCCCACTCAAGTCAAAAATCAATCCTCCACACATAAAAATAGAAGAGGAGAATTGTTTCAGACAGTTTCTCCTCATTCACATGTCCATCCATCCCATTCGTTAAGGAGTTGATTAGATTAGAACTGTTTTCATAATTTCATGTTGTTCAATCGTCTAAAACTTGTGGCGAGTGGGTGGTCCACCTTGATGTCCAATTTGTGTGCTGGTGAAGTAGCCCAACACGGAGATCATCATCGCCTCATTCATCCTCTCACTCCTACAAACAAGACCAATCCCCACAATCAATCGATATATATATACTTACACAATCTTTAGATATCAAAAAACCTAACATCGTTATCAACTGGACTTTCATGTATCGCATGTGTATTTTTGTCAAGATCCCGATTTAAGAAAGCACACGAAGCTCGTAAGGACCTCCACCGTTTAAATTTATTATGTTTGTACACAAGTGAAGAAAAGCAATCTTGTTAAAGAGGCAGTGGCAATGGCAGCTCTACTTAATCTGCATAAAACGAGATCACTGTTGTAGCAGACCGTGAAATTGTATCACGTCAGCTCTATGTGTGGAGTCTCCAGTGAAACTGACCGACATCTGAGTAATCAAATGAAGGCTCCCCCAGGTACTATTGATATACCGAGTATAACACACCGGTGGATTTATTTTTAACTCTCCGTCTCATTCTCGAACTGTATCAATCATCACATCGCGGCAGAGCAAAGAAGCATAAAAGCGAGCTCAAAATCGTGTATCACGAGACAGCGAACAACACAACAGCATTACCATTACCACCAGCTAACATGCTAACAACTTTGTAATTACATGCAAGAAAATGCTGATAAACACTTTTTGTCAATGTATCGGAATCAAAGCTGATATGCTGCTCCCCTGTCTCATTCAATTTTTTCCAAAGGTTCGTTCGAAGGAAAAGGCTTATTCATCGTGGGATATTATCCCGATGATTAGGCTAATCTCACGGTGCGGCGGTGTTCCATTATGGATTCAATATGTATTGACTTGTGATGCGTTATGCATATTGCCTATATGGAAAATAGAACTGCCCCGTCGTCGTCGTCGTCGCAAGAGAGCTTATACGTATTATGGAATTAAGGGATTAACTGGATTAGTATTCCTCAGGAGAAGAAAAGAGGACACACACACAAAAGCGGAGCATCATCAGAGCCAATAACTTCGTACAATGGGCTGATGACAGGTAAAAGGGAGATCAGGTTCGTTTGGCTACGCACGCCACACCAAAATCTATAACGAAACCCTTCTTCAAGAAGGGAGCAATTGTTGCTTTTTTGATTATGCATGCATATTAAATGAGTGCAAGTTTGAGGTGAAACACGGGAGCATAAAATAAAAGGTCCGACATGCCTTAACTTAACCCGTTCTTTGGGATTAGATTCAATTAACAGGTCAACGGATTACGGCGGAATTCCAGAATGGAAAACACACTGAACCGGACATACTTTCCAGCTTAAGGATTCCTTATGCATTTTGACATTAATCATTGGAATAACAAGAGTTTTGCTGCTCCTGGGGAAAATGAGCGCTAACTCTTTCCCTGTCTCTCTGTCAAATCAATATTTAGCCGAGTGACTAATGAACCTTTGTTTTTCGCCGAAAAAAGAGTTCCTTCAAAAAAGGTGTTTTCTTTGTGTTTTGGTACATGTGTACCGTAAACACATTTAACTCAAAAGGGTGATTCCTCCCCGTAAAGCGCAACCTTTGTTTACCCTTTTTTGCAAACTTTTTATTACACTTATGCAGAAGGAAGCAATTCAGTCTAAGTAGTCATAAAGATATATAAATGTGTATCACTTTTTGATATCACGTGCATGACTCATTTATTACAGTACTTTCTCAAGTTACATGACATGTTACGTGAAGGTGTGCTAGTGTGCTCTCATTCCTTTGTCTTGCAACGTTGGAAGGAACGGAAGCGAGACGAGAGATACGAGGGAAAGATATGAGAGCTCTGCATTTTTCCCTGTCGCTAGTCCACGAAATGAAATGACTTGAGTTTTTTCACCTACTTCTCATCGTCAGAAGAAGAGCTGAATGAGAGATGCATTACATGACTGGAGGTCATTAAGAAAAAAGTTTAAGGAGCAAAAAATGTTGGCTGTAAACGTGTGGCATTCTTATAAACGATGGTTTTATTATACCCGGTCCTAGTATCAAAGTATATAAATATGTGTATGCATGTATGTAAGTATGTGCTCCAAAGTAAGGACCACTTTTGTTGCGGAAGAATCAATTAAATTGCGCAGCATGCATGCATATAATACTAAATGAGCTTGTATTTCAGCGCAGCGATAAAGTGGGGATTCTCCCCTTGACTCATCTGTATAAAACGAATGAATATACTTTTTCACAGGAAAAAATTTTCACTGAAAAAATTGAGTTTCTCGAGGTGAGCAAGCTTACTTTTGTCGTCTTGTATGAACTGGCCCAGTGCAGCGTTCAGTTGGTAAAGACTCGAGGTAAATAAGCCTCGCCTCTTCCTGTTTCCAGAATAAAAACTTTGAAACGTGGAGTGAGCTAAATAAGATAAAATACGAAGCGGGCAAGTTGGAGGTTACCTTTACCAATGAGTTCCCATGAGTGTTCCTTTTGTCTTTGTTCACGCGTAATATTTGTTGAATGAAGTCGACTCTTTCATGAAGTGTGTAATGTGTAATCTAGGTGTAATCCAGTCAACATTAATGACCTCTGGATAAAAAAGAAAACATAAATATATCAACAGGTAGGCCTGTTCCAGCCACGACACAGGATGTTGAACAAAAAAAATTATGGCAATGAGACAACTACGTATTAAATGAGTGCCATGAGTGAGTAGCGGAATTTTCCAAGAAGTTGACATATATTTCAGGTTTGCACATTCATAAAAATTCAGATTGAAAATGCAACAAAAGTAGAATGTATATAAAAAAATGTTATTATTGGAGAGTTGCAAGTGAATACTTTTTCATATACTTTTGCACTCTGAACGTATCCTGGGCATAACATCCGCACAAGGACGGATTTAGCTAGGGGCTTGGGGGGCTTAAGCCCCCCCTGTCGTCGCCAAAAAATACATTACGTTAAATG
>JAQFZW010003689.1:0-12224 GCA_034687055.1 Heteromurus nitidus | reverse complement strand
AAAATTTCTGTACTACTTTGTACTACTTTCTGAAATGAAATGTACTGTTTTGGGAGTAGATATTTATCGCCACCTAAATAAAAAGACTAGAGAAAATATGGTTCTCACGTTGTTTGGACTGAAAATTTTCTCCCTCTAACACTTTCACTTCTCCTTTCTCCAAAAACGAAAGGACGCGGACAAAAAGTTTCCCGTATAATAAATCACCCCACGATGTGTGGAATACAATGAGGGAAAAGTTTTGTCATGTATTAATTAAAATCTCTCTCTCTCTCCAAATATTGTTATTCCCTTGGAAATATATGAGCAAAACCATCTTCTGCATACTGATACGTATTCTCACATCTTTTCCCGCTGCTCTTTTTCCTTAATATATAAAATTACATTGGGGATATTTTGGACTTGTGGATTTATGTCGTAACATTGCCTTTTGTCTAAGAAACACAATTCATAATTTTTTGTGTGTGTATGTGCACATAAAATGGATTAGAACGAGATCGGAATATGCTACCGGGGTTTCCCTTTTTTATATGTCGAATAATATGGAGAATCTTCATAATCATGTTTTTTGGAGGGGATATAAAAAAATTAAAAACTTTTCGAGGGAGTTGGTTATTGCTGAGAATACGAAAATAGGGTTGTCGGAATTGAACTGAGAACATGCTTTTTTTGTCTTGTTTTTCGTGTTCAAAGAAAATGACTCGAAACTATCAGTTGCGAATATTAATTTGTACTCGGTGCCGGTTTGA
Organism: Heteromurus nitidus; assembly: GCA_034687055.1. Taxonomy (NCBI): domain Eukaryota; kingdom Metazoa; phylum Arthropoda; class Collembola; order Entomobryomorpha; family Entomobryidae; genus Heteromurus; species Heteromurus nitidus. The sequence goes on along the minus strand of JAQFZW010003689.1, from coordinate 11,475 downwards.
TTTTTCTGTCTTTTTATGCCAGTATACATAATGCTCAAAAAACACTAATTCGGGATTACGATGCTCCATTTAATTAACATGGTATCCATTGGTCACGAATTTAGGGAGCAGTATGCATAAATATTGGTTTTAGTATATAAAAAATGGTATATGCTTACCCTTTTCTGGTCGAGATGGTCAACCTGGAAACAACGACAGGTCAGTAAAATTGAGTTCATTTGGTTTACAGATTTTAAAAAAATCAAACGTTTGTGCAGTATGGAACTTACCATGCACCTAAAATTAGCATCTTTTCCCTGTTGAGCATAAAAGTTATTCGCATGTTACTACAGTTTCCATGTGAAAAAATGCTTTCATAATATTGTATCCCAACTCAAAATCCACGTTACCTGAACCACAGTCACGTTTTTCAGTGTATCAAGAAACGTCGGCTCAAACGCTGAAAAACCTGAAAATCACAAAAAAAACACGATTGTTTAGCCAAAAATCGCATGAAGAAGCGAGAAAGAGGAGTCACCCGTTCCATTCAGGTAAAACAGAGGCAAAACAACCATTGGAAAAAAAATAAGTTAATGACCGCCACGATGAAATAAAATCGTGTATATATGCTGCTGCTGCATCCTTTAATTGCACACGATCCTGAAACGATGCCAAAACACGCTACGCATTTTTCGCCCCTCAAAAAACAGAGATCCACCCAGTATGCAAATAATTGGTGGTAATTCGCCCAAAAATTTTGTTCCCCACCTAAAAAGCGTACATATACTCCAAACTTTCTCCCTGAATCTTATCAGGAAAACTGAGTAAAAAGATTTTTTGTTATCTTCCGGCATTTGCACAAAATGCGGCTACCTTCAGTAAAAACTTTTCCAAAAAATATTTCTCTCTCATAGTTCCCAACATGCATTCCTCTGCCCTCGTTCAAAAAAAATTCCAGTTGACATCTCCCCTTGAAACTCATCCTGCAACTCGTTCCCTAAATTTGAACGCGTTGCATTTAACAGCGCAGCTTAAAACTCACAGGTCGACTAGCCCAAAAAAATGTGTTCAAGCAATAACGTACAAAAAGGAATATACACATAGTGACATTCCCCCGGTCGTGTGGTTATTTCTGTGACAAGTGTACACGACCACTACCACTGCACTATGTTGACCAACCTAAGCGAAAGTATCTAAACTGGTGCACGGGTAATACTTGTTAAAATGTACCCCTCCAAAAAATCGAGGATCCAGATCCTTGGACGAAGATACTTTATAAAATGCACGCGATATATAACAGAACCCCCCAAGTAATCATCATCATCATCATCACCTCTCCACAGCGCATTTTTTTCCTGGCGATTGCAAGAAAGTGGAATGAGGTGTGTGTGTGTCTGTTTCATATAAAAAGGGTGGAAAAAGTGGAGAAACGAGATTGGAAAAAAGGCATGACGTTCCTTCTTCGTCTTCTTTATTTTCCCAAGAGTGTGAGTGAAAGCGAGCGAAGCTTTGGTGATTTACCAACATGAACTTTTGCGTTCCTCTCTGATAAACGAGAGGAAAATAGAGAAAGATTCTCCGCTTTTTTTCAGATGGTTGATGACAAAAATGTGTGTGAAAATTGGACCCAGAGCTCCAATACATTGTCGGGGAAAATAAGACTTTTCCTTCTTCGCTTCTTCATGCCCTCAGCATACGTTTTAGTTATATTGCCTGGACACAGACAAAAAGTTTTTTTTCTTCTCGGTACTTGTTCTTGGACACATGTAGATAAACCATACCCAAGCGACCTATATAATATGTGATTCAAAAACATTATTATTGTGATTCGGAATATACGCGCGTTTGGTCTAACAAATTGGAACGTTGTAAACAGTTTCATGCCAGCGAACGATGATGATGTGTGAAAGGGAATATATGTGTATATGCACACGATGTTCAATCTTGTGAAACAAAACGAACGTGTCTGTCGACCTTGCCCAGGCCAATTTAAGTGAGCTGTTGCTTGGGGTTCTTTTTACACCTATATGCTCTTGACTACAGGGAGCATTCTTTCACAATGTGAAAAAGTCGTCGCACATGATCAATTGCCAATTTTAACTTGAGCATTAGTGATCACTGGATCATCATGATGGGGTATATAAAGCCACGCTTTTTCAGTATAAATATATGTTGTTACGGTTACATGTGTTTTCACACGTGAAAAAAACCGCACACTAGTATAAAAAAGTTCGTGGATATATATTGCTCCATTTCTATGCCAGTGACTATGGCGATAAAAACTAGACTTTGAGTTAAAACGAGGAGAATGATATACTCTTGTGAGTTTAGGTAATAAACGTTTGAAGCCGGGGACAGTTCGTTTTTTGAAGACTACAGTTTTTCGTCTCTTGCACATATTATATAACCTGCGTTACCATGGCTACATATATAATTCATATATTAGCCATTCCTGTAGAATGGTTACAATTAAGTATAGATACGAGATGTCCATAATAATATTAATAAACGTAGGAAAAAAGCCGTTTTTCCCCTGCTGCTTTTTGCCCAAACGTTTCAGTTGTAACTGCGATGGTCGGAATCAATTAAAACTTGTGTGCGGGAACAAGGAAAAGCGTCTAAGGAGTCCCAGAGGAGCTCTTTTTGTGTTTTTGAGTAAAGACTGTGTGTGTATATGTTTCAGCCCCTATCTGCCATTTTACGCAAGCATATATATTTCGCGTTTATATACTAAAAAATACTAGTTTCACTCGAACCCAGAAAGTGTGCATCCCTCTCTACCCCATTCATTTTTGTGTGACACATAAAAAAATTCTGTGAACTAGACAAAAGAACGCATCTCTTCCATCGTGCACGAAGGCCGTTTCAGGACTATAGCACGGAACTTTAACATTTTACGTACAAAAAAGTAGTGTATACAAATAGTCTACCAAATTTTGCAGATATATATGAATAAAGTGTATATATACGTTTGAGTGAAGTTTGGTTTGGTGGTAAGGGAGTATATACATATACACATTATCTAGTTATCTCCATCTCCCAATTAATAATATTGCCTGTCCTGCAAAAACGTGAGATGCATCCTTTCTCCTCTTCTTCTCCTCCCTGAAAATTGTGTGCTCTGCTCTACTACTCTTCCCTCTCCACCGACCACCACACACACAAGGAAAAACAAACACGACGATGAGAATCTCTTCTTTTCTCCTTTTATTTTCATAAGCCAAGATCATGGTTCTACTCAAAACGACACTGTGTTTCTTTTGTGAAAAGTTTAAGTGAAATATATGCATTTTTGGAGTATACACGAGCGTATATATATGTGTGCTTGGAAAGACAATAATAAGCTTCGGAATCCCAAGTATTTCGACTAATAATTTTAACCTATACGTATGCGTTTATATATATGTGACTTAAAACGGAACGTTTATATATGAAATACATCGTTTTAGCTTTTATATACGCGCGTTCCGTTGTGATGTTCTCTCTCTGCCCATTAAGCTTGAGCCCTTTTAAAAAGTATGGAATGAGAGGCTCTTTTCTCTCCTCTCTTCTGCCCTCATATAACCCATCCACAAAATATTATGAGAGAGCAGCGTCCTTTTCTTCTCCCGTTTCTTGACTCTCACCCCTTTTTCCCCATATATAAACGCGTTATATAACTTTCCCATAAACTATATATTGTGCAGAGTCTCTCTGGGATGACGATTCAAAGTGAGGAATTGTTTTTTAAAAGGGAAATTCCACAGTGTGTTTATGCTTGGGAATCATGGTTCGAGATGCTTCTTTGCCCTTTTAGCCTTTTGAGAAGCAAGGACATGTGTAAAATCCGCCACTTTCACAATTTTCTAATTTCAAATGCAATGATGATGATGATGATGATCTCTTGGCTTTACTCGCATGAATGAGCGGAAGTGCAGCAGCATTCGAACCAACCTCATGTCATCTGTACTTTTTACAGCGTTAAAACACCATGTTGTGTATTTTGCAACGTTTTGGCTGCACACACAATGTGGCTATAGCAACACGATATTGTTGATGGAAAACAATCAAAATAATATGCCAGAAATAACCGAAAACGAGTTAATTTCCAATAAAAACGTCAATTTCCCCTAAAAACATGTAAAAAATCGTTGAACAAACAAAAACGTATTCATTTCACACAAAAAATAAATAAGTTTTCTCTCCCCCTCAAGTTTTAAATGAATAATATTGTTCCTTAATTATTATCGTGTTTCCGCTTAACCCAATATCCATTTCCCTTGTGGGCACAATGATGAATGAAAATTTTGTCCTCGAACGAAAGTCCTCATTTCGACAAGAGTATTTACAAAAACAACAATGGGAAAAGTTTTCGCAAAAAAAGTGAGTGGTTTTGATGATGACAAAAAATATATAGAGACTCTTCTACAATCATGCTTCCTTCCTCTCTCTCACACACAAAAAAAATTGCTCAATGCCGAGTCGATGAGATCCATCATCATGATGCTCTCTCGTTTGTGTGTGTTCAAACTTAGCTTCTGTCGATATATATATAGAAAAAATATATGTTGAAAAAAAAGACGTGAGCGAAACCCCTTTTCACCCTGTGTCTGCGTGTTAACTTTAACTGACTGCGAATGCATGTCATGTCATACGTTTTACGGATACGAACACCGAGTTCTCCCTCGAGTCTTCTTAAGAAATCTAATATTGCCGACGCAGAAGAAACGAATATAATGCTTTTCCCCCTTATAAATACAGCGATGGTGTCGTTTTTTGTGTGTGTCCCGACGAGAAGAAAAAAAACTTATTCTCAACTTATTCACTTTTTTGTTGTGAGAACAACTCGACAAGAGGAAAAACGATATTGATCTTTGACACCCGCCCCATTGTAAAAACATTTCATCACATCCCATCCACTCATCCACACACACTTACTTCACGAGCAGAACAACGAAGGAAGGCAGAGAGAAAAAAAAGAACAAACAAAAACTGACTGTCGTTGTCACACGAATGCTGTGTATCATATGTTAAACGTTTAACTACGGTTAAAAAAAGTGCATTTATATAACGCAAGCTTGAAAATGGTTAAAATATATTTCTTTTAAAAACACGTTAGTTTAAATATGTTTTGTAAAAAGCATGCGAAAATTTGTTGAATTCTTTCTGAGAAAAGGTGTGCTTAAACAACTTTCTCATTATTTCTTTTGATGCTGCTGCTGCTGCTCAACACTTTCTCATTGACTTTCTGAGATAATATACACACGTACGCTCCCCAAGTTCATCAGAGAGAAGCATAATATTCATTACAAAAGAAGAAGGGGGAAAAGAAAAAGAGTCGTGGAGAAGTGTATCGCACCTCTTTCTCTTTATTTTGCATCAAGTATCACATCTTGAGAGAGAGAAAAGTTTTGTACGACGCTAATTAATGTTTATATACGTTTTGGCTTTGTGTGTTTAACACCAAGATATATAGACACACACACGCGTTATATGCTTCCTTTTGTTGTGTGAAAGACAAGGAGGTGGAACATTTTATACATTTTCTCGCGCTTTACGTTCTAATTAAGTATTTATACGTAATTACCGGACGCTTTTTGACTTGAGAAAAGGTTTAGAGAGTCACACGGACACGGGCGGACAAAAATGGTACACGGGGGTTGGTGCGATAGACGTTAGTATGTGCAGAAAATGTGCAACAGATTTCCGGACGTGTATGTGGGTTCAACACTTGTGTGTACGCCTTTGCCTTCGTTATATATTTACGTCAATTACGTCGTGTTACTTAAAAATATTTATTTACAAATTTGATTGTTGCTCGAATCACGATCAAAATTAAATCATCGGCAATATTACGTGAAAGCATGGATTTTTTTGTGAAATCGTCAATAAAGGTTGAAAGTGTTCAAAACGATCGAGGCACTTTTCCACTATAGACTCGTTTTAATACTCGAATTTAATGGGCTCGATATAATTATGTAAAAGAAAAAGTTCGTTCGCACACACACACGTTCAACAAAACTTTTTCCCCCTATTCATTTTCATTATTGTCCGCAATTGTAATTGTGAAATGGGTGCATATAGTCTGTATAATCTTAAACGTAGCGATATTATATAAACACAATATCGTGACTTTTAACTGGGCAATTCCGTGAAGCAATTCTCATTTGTGAATTAAAGGAAACTTATTACAAAATGGGAGCATTACTCATAAAAAAACGGGAAGAAACGTATGCTGTATTATTACGATTCTTTAACAAAAATGCATGCGGGATATATAGTTGGATTAATATATATATCGCAAGTGAAAGTGCAGACGGGATATATAAAGTTATGCAGAATACACAAGGTTAGATATATGCTTCCTCTAATTTGTACGAGTATTAGTAAGCGCTGTAGAGTGCATCGGCGTAAGAAAAAGTGAAGAGAAAGGGAAAAAACCCAGAATCTAATTTTGCTTGGTCGGGCAGCCGGGAATAATAATAATAATAATGTTTCGCTGTGTGTCGCATCTAATATAAGGGATGGCACTTTTGGGAAAGATAAAAAGATAAAAAAAAACTTTTTTTTTCAACTCTCGAGTTGCGAGAATCATATAACTTGCTACCTCGAACACACTTCTTTGATTCATTTTTATTAACAAAGAGTCTCTAGCATACACGTTTATACATATATTTCTCGAGTGAATACGCGCTGGACGATCACGTACTCATCGCGTTAAACATTCCAGAAAAAAGGTTTCTTTTCTCGGACGAAATGAGTGCACGGGCATTACACAAACGATACATTTTTTACCCTGTTTTGCAGGACTTTCTTTTTCGCAGAGTGGCTCAAAGATTTTTTTTTTGTTAAAAACCGAAAACTTTTGAAGCGTATATGTGTGTCCACGAGTCTTGGTTAAAAAACATGAGCACGTTTCTCAATTGCGAAAGCGTGTGTGTGTCTCGTCAAAAGTCTCTCGTGTGTATATATCTTGATCTTAAACTGCATGATGACTCTTTAGAACGAGCGCATCGTGCAACGCGACAAAAAAAAGAGGGGGAGACGAAAACGATTTGAGCACGCTCTCGAGTAAGAAGTGGGGAATGTAATAATAAGCAGAGCATCTTACGCATTTTTTTGTTGTTTTCATCTTAAAAAACTTTGTTCTTTTCCCCCTCTCTACCAAAAACTTATATATTATGCGCTCTTGCTTTTATAGAAATCCACAGATTTAACCAACTCCATAAAGCCAATTACATATGATCCTCTCTCTCTTCCTTGGAAAAAAAAATTTGTTACACTCAAGTTCACGGTGCATTTTTCATGGGATGAAATTGTTTCTTCTTCTTTTATATCGTTTATTATACCCTCAATTGTTTCACGATGCCCCGTGTGTATATACTCCGGATCGTATATTCACCCCTTTTCTCCCTTCGATATGATTTTAATCAAATTATAAGTAATGAAGTAGCTGAATTACCTGATACCACAGATGTGAGGACAAGCCAGACTTGCTGAATCCCAATAAGAACCCGGCACAGCGAAGGTTTCTAAAACAGAATGAATACATATTTTTTAGCTCAGTTTTTTATTATATTTTGTGTTTATGTGTTTATTTCTTTTGTGGTCTGCAGATTTGATTTAGATTAAGAAATATATGATATCAAAAATCTTAGCACTCAAATTTCGGCTTTTGACTGCTTTTCAAGATTAATTGTCAGAAATAACGTACATGAATACTTAATGCGCGTAATTTCTCCACGTGAAAAGTGATGAAACGATGAGAGAAGGAGAAAAAGGTCGTAAAAAAGTGGGTAAAATGTTTTGTTCCTTCTTCTCTGGTTTAACTAATAAAAAAGGAAATGGAGAATGATATTATGGAGAAATAAAAACTCTCATGCATACGCTCATTGTGTATTTGATATCGGAGAAACGTGTATATAAGGATGCATTATTAGATTGGATAGTTTTCGTAGAAGATTATATGTTTGTTCCGTTGAAGTGGAGAGAGGAGAGAGTGCATGATAGGTTCAGCTGTCACCGATAAACACATTTTCAAGAGAGAGTGAGACGGGTTTTATAAAAAGAAGAAGAGGAAAACCACGTTCAATCGTAATAAAGAGAAAGCAGAAGAGTTTTTGAAACGTTGTTCTTACAGAATAGTGTATATATACGTATCAACTTTCGTGAAACAAGCGTGTTGTTTCCCCCAAAATAAACGAAACAGATGTTATATTATAAAATCGAGAGGGAAATCGAACTTATTTTACAATATACACAAAAACACAGATGAAAATTCCCAATGTACCGCACCACTCAAAGGCTTCGCGTAGCCAATTTTTAAGCATGTATATTTATTACGAGTTGGGAGTGTATATAAGAGTCGTGAGTAGCAGAGAAAATACGATTATCGTCACTGTAATAAAAGTTTGTTTAAGTTTGGGAGAGAGAGAGAGAGAAAAGAAAGAGAGAGACAAAGTCAAGGAAATCTCATTAAAACCTCTCCAAAAGATACGGAAAATCACATAAGATTTTGTTTCTCTTTGGATTCCAGAGAATATGTGTGTTTCTCCCAAAAAACCTTGCTGGTTGTATGCAAGAAAAGTTGTTTGGAAAATAAATAATTCTTTACAGCTGTGTTTATGATTTTCACATAGAAAACCGAAAAATCATAATAATAATCGTGAAAAAGCAGCTTGCCAGTTTTCATTTCCTTTTTTCATCCTCTTTTCCATCCTCCTGCGTTTCTCTCTCTTTAACAACTTCTTCTTTCTCCGACAACAAAAAACTTTTCGGCGATTTTGCACACCGGAGTTTATGTGCACAGGAGACAGAGCTACGCAAAAATATAAGCATATATCATATCGTCGGTGAAGAAACAGATTATCATGACTACAATTCGTGAATTATTTGGAATGGCATAACTATAATTCGTGAATTATTTGATAACTACAATTCGTGAATTATTTGGATTTTCATGTGCTGAAAATCTCATTTCAACTGGTCGAATCTGCAAATGAGGGGAAAATGAGATTTTTTGTAATTTGGTAATTTGCATATACGCCATCTTAAACTTCAATTTTCAAGTACACATATGAAAATACAAATAATTCACGAAATGTAGTCATGCAATTCCAAATTCACGAATTTAGCTATGCTATTCGAAATAATTCACGGATTGTAGTTATGAAAATCCGTTTCTTCGCCGACGATATATGCATATAATAAAAAACAATCATAATAAGTAATGTATATGCGAGCACAATATATTAACATCGTTTGTGTGCCTTCGAAACAAGGTCGATCCGCGAAGATAAAACGATGCGACCGTATACAATATCAGGTTTAAGTATCTTGTGTGTGCACCGACAAAAAATGTATAAACGAAAATGTTTGCAGTGTATGTGGGCATGAATGATCCTTTATGCATATATTTAATTTTATTTGCCCACAGGCATTATACACATTTCCCCCGAAATATGATGAAGTGAAACGGCCAGTCTTACCAGGAATATATATGCGTGAGATTTTTGTTACGAATATATATAAAAGCAAACAATACGCATAAGTATGCAACGTTTATATTTTAAGCCAGAGAGATCTGTGGAAAAACATATGCTTTAAATTCGAATATGATATACTCATCTCTTCCGAACAAGCGAAACCTTTTATTCTAATCCTTTAAAAACTTTCCATTTGCCCCCCTTCTATCTTCTGCTCGAGCCGGAAAGAATTATTCAGAGCAGAATAGATTCGGGTTGCGCATACGCTAAAAAGGCAACGTTTTCAATTCGGCAGGATCTACTTTTTTATAGCTTTTCACTTGCACTGATTCCTCTGCATTTGACTTGTTTCATAATACGTCACTTCCATTCGATATTGATTTCAATCTGACCAAGGTTGGAGTTATACACAAGACTTTTTCATACTTATTACACTGACCACCTTACAATGAAAATTTTCAGTATGGAAAAAAATTATAAATTTTCAACGAGTCTTTTTCCTACTCATCTCGTCAAGGGTGAAAATGTAGAGAGAGAGAGAGAGAAAAATAGAGAGCAAATATGTGGCACCTCGTTTTTTCTTAAGAAAGGGTAAAGATGCACTCGTGTAGGTAGAGTGTACTATAACACAGGTTCAAGAACCATGTGGAGGAAAAGAGAGATCGAGGCTTTCTTTCTTTGCCGGAAAAAGGTGTAAAGGAAATTCTGCTCACGTCCCAACTCAATCATCTCAAAAAGGGGTAAAAAGTCAGCAATCTTTCCAAGACTTCGTCTACGAGTTTCCTCATGCATGTTCGCTATTACCACAACTGGAGTCAATTTTTTTTATCCTATTGGTCAAGGAGATGACAGCCTGGACAAGAAATGCTCTCGTGCTTCTCAATGATGATGTGATCTAGAGAATGTGGAGCACCACCACCGGTTATGCTGTGTATATGTATCATATACATGTCGTCTGGAAATGCGTACCTTATTGCTCAAACCTAATAATATACTAGTTCAATGCATGAGATTTTCTTCTTTTTTTCGTTTTAGGGTCTCTCTCTCTCTCTCTCTCTCTCTCATGGAATCCCATTTGATACACTCTCTCGTAATGCGAAACGTCAAGATGTGTGTGCGTGATGCACTCTTAAATATTATACTCCGGTATATTGGCACACAAATTCGGTTACGTTCACTCAACTGTGCATTGTAGTGTGTGTCCAGTTATATACGCTCAGTAGTGGTGTATCATCATCATCCTGTCAGTTACGATGAAAAAAATCGAACGGTTTTACTTCAACCTAAACATACTTAACCCAATAAAAATAGAATTCTATCCATCGAGAGGTGTGTGTGTGTGCATTTGCTACAGTATTTTTATAACTGAAACGCTGCTCTCAGCTGAATTTTTTTTTTCAAACTCTCAATTATGGTGATGGTCACTTGGAAAATTACGTAAGTGGCACTACCATTGCGTTTTTAGACATTCTGTTTCGAAAAATTGTCGGCTGGGTAAGTTTGCTTGAATTAGAGGAGGAACGAGGTCACCGTTTTCATGCGAATAACTGTCTTTGAAATTTAAGGGATTATACAGTCTACGATGTATTAAGGCCAAGTAGTCATATAGTCTTAGCGCGAGCGTTTGAAAATTTTTGGGTTTGAAAACTCTACCTTAATTTCCATTCATATGACATAGAATATTTAACGCGTCCTTACCGGGTCAATTTGTTGGGAAACGGTATGAGCCCGGAAGATAATTTTTTCATGAAAGATACAGGATGAGAAGGGCTTTCGAATGACGTATAACACTTGTCAAATTTCCAGAAGCCTTTGTACTTTAAATGTACCAAGAATATCATATCAAGCCATTCTGAAAGCGTTGCGCAGCGCGTTGGTGACGCCTCAAAAAAGGTGTTACAACTTTAGTTCACAGCCCAGATATGGACCAAGAAATATAACATATGAAAGCCAGTCGTCTCTTTTGTATAAAAATGAAGATGTCGACCCATATCTGAGCTGTGAACCCCGAAAAAGTGGCTTCAAACTCGGC
>JAQFZW010003688.1:0-12224 GCA_034687055.1 Heteromurus nitidus | reverse complement strand
GTAGTAATATGCTTTTCTTCACGAAGCTTCAGAGCTGTAAACTCCCTTTGGCGTTGACCCTGAGAATTTTTGCTACAATGCAAAGAGAAAAGAGAGACGAGGGTTAGCGACATCCAGCAAGCGCAAGCGAACTATAGGGGGCGTGTTGGAAAGACAAAATAAAAATAGGGCACAGACAGACACAAAGACAAACACAGGAGGAGCTCATACTCGATCAAAATCCTGAAGCTCACTGTCCCCGTCTTCCTGTATGGGCGAGAAGGGAAGGGAAAGTTTAGGATCAGATAACTGTCGTCGGTGCCCTTTGAGTTTCCGATTGAGAAGTGGACTCGCGCCTGCCGACCTCGATATGCCCCCATTCCTAGATAGGTCCGCTCTGCATTCACCAACCCACCACATCATCATAATTCAACCTCAGCAAAGTACTTTTTTAGCCCCTATATGGTCTCCTCCACCAACACAAGTCTGTGCGTGCCATGTGCTGTGAGTGTGTGCCTGTGCCACTTGTTCCGACTCGATTAGATAAATTTGAATGACTTTGGCAAAATTTCTAATACCTTGACCTCAGGGCTTCGCTCCCTGCGCGACTTGTAACTGCATCTAGTCTAGCTCCCAACTCCCGGTCCCTTTCTCGCAACGCCTCCAGTCGTCGTCTCTCTTCCGACAACAACTGTCGCCGTTCCTCTTGCAACTGCTCTCTTAACGTTCTCATATATGAAGGTAAATGGGAGCCTACATTCAAGCTAGTGTCTCCTAGGCTGGAAGTCAGACCTGATAAGCCAGTCAGCCCACTCAAATCATGATCCGACACGCCTCCAGAACCTTTGTTAAGTAGATGCCTCAAATCAGGTGGAAGAGCAGCTGCAAGCTCTGCAAGATTCGACGACCAACTATCCTGTGACTGTTTATAACTCGGATATAAGCCAGACAAAACTGATGTGGTAGTTGTGAGATCGGAGGTCAGCCCCGAGGTCGTTGTCCGTAGATTCATGCCAGCAAATGCAGGAGAGGATTGCAAAATGTTGCCACCTAGTGGGTAGATGGCGTCTTGTTTGCCACCCACACTACTTATTACACTGGAGGCTGTAAAGTAAGTAGTCTCGTTTAGTTTATGCAAATCATTTCATACTCCGTTCGCCATTCAAGCAGATCACTCCTCATCAGTTATGCATACACACACAAAATCTCATTTTAAAAAGGAAATATCAACTTTTCCCATATTATTATGCTCTAGCTCCATTCCACTTTTTCCTCAAAGAACGGAAAAGTTTCATTAATTGTGAACTCATTTCGCCCTCCTCAACGTATGCATAACTCATCCACGATCTCCTTCAACAGCAAACAGAATTCATCTTCCTTTCAATACTTTAAATAAAGATAAGGCAGGCTGTGAATTGGCAACAAATACTTCCAAATTCTTCCTTCTTCAATTTGATTTGATAATTTTTACAATTACTTCAATACTGAAATCCCTAAAATCAAATGACTTCAGGGGCATTACAAGATTTGAAATAAAATTCTCTCCTCTCAATATTCAGGTGAAAATATTTTCTTAAATGAAAGAAATAGAAGGATTCACCTACGAACTAATGGCAACATCAAACAAACCATCTTTCAAAAGTATTTTGCCAATTCACATTCAACCCAGTTTACTTCGTCCAATTTAAGATCGAGTGTAAAGAGCTTGAGTAGAGTGAAACGTTTAGTCCACAAGTTCTTAGAATTGTTTTCGTGAATTTCAAGATTGCTGCCGTTCCCTTACACTTTCGTTGCTGCATTGCTTCTTTCAACGTTATCGTTGTTCTAATTGCAACGTCAATTTCTACGAATTTTGGCAATTAGTTTGGCCTTTGTAGATAGTTCCCCTTCGTTAATCCTCTAATTTGTGTACTTTCAGTGACAGCCCCTGAGAGAAACTAGAATTTTCGGAGATATTTGTAGTTAATGTTCCAATTATGATTCCTCACAAATTGCTCAGGAGCACAGATATTTTTCCACGAGTGTCACACACTATTTCCGTTGACGTTGGCTACATAAACGATATCTACTTGCCTTCCACGATTTCTTCGAATGAGTTGTACACGCATAAAGCGAATAAAAGCAGAATAGGGGCGTTGAATAAGTACACATGTGTCCAGTATATTTATATTTTTTGTGAAATGCTAACGAGAACTGCTAAATTGCCTTTCCACTCTCGTTTTAATTTTCAATCTATAGTTTTCTCGAAAATGTTCAAATAATCCGAGTTACGATACTGCATACAGCGGCAAGCAACAAGTATACACATTTATTGCTGGTACACATACGTAGCAAAGATAAGCGTTTAACACAGAAGTTCAGCAACAATCAACTTTCTCTTTTTTTCACTTTCTAATTCGTGGAGGACGTCCATCAATAAGCAATGTTCGCCGATTCTCTATCAAAGTTTTATAAGTTTTGGGTATTGTAAATTAGGTGTGTCCTACGTTGGAATTGGAAACAAAATATTCTTCTGTAGCAAAGCACTTCGTTATCAGTCCACACTTTTGGGACTGACACGCTGTACACGTACGTTTACTAGAATAAATCAATACTTCTACTTGACACGATTTCCTCTCATCAAATATTTAAATGCGTTTCCGACTCAGACAGTGTGAAACATAATGCGAGCGAACAGCGTAAGGGAATTGCAGTTTCACTTTCACTCTACGCAGCCCTTTCTTGACATGGTCTTCACAAGCACGTCGACACGTTAGAAGAACAATTGTTACAAGATTAAGTTAATTACATAAATTCAACATTAAATAAAAACACGTTGTCGATGAAAGCTCTCTCTCATTTTTAAAGTGAAACGGAAATGTTGACAAGAATGCTTTAAATAATTCGTGATTTATTTAGCTTGTGAAGACCGAAATGTTTTGTTGTTCTCATTTAAATGATTTAAGCCACTATTTGCTCACACATGAAAGGAAAAGGAGGATTTGTTCTTACCTTGCAGGCAACCCAGGGCAGATCCTGGTCGAGGAATGGGATCCGATGTTCCCATTGTCAGTTTTCTCAAATTACTTTCACTGGCACTTGGTCTGGAGAGACTCAAACTTGACAAGGGGTAAGACCTACCTGGGACTGTACCATCCATTGAAGACAGTCGCATTGGAGACAAGGATCTGCATAAAAATATGAGTCAGTTGTGGGTTACAAAAGAGGGCATACTCGGAGTGTACACTTTGATTTAAGTAATTTAAGTTTGTTGTTGTTGGGGGACTGGTTTACCTAAATTCTTGGGAGCGATGTCTTTCACGTTTCTTCGTTGAAGGCAAGGGAGCAGCCTCTTGGTCCGGTGGGAGACAGGGCAGCTTGCGCCGCATGCGTAGTGACTTCTGCGAGTCCGTCTCACTCATCGTGTCGGAGGAGTCTCCGCCCATGTCCCGTCCACTCCGCGGTGTCCCAACTGGAGTCCCTATTGGAGTACCCAAGGGTGTCACTGGTCATGGGAAATGTAGAAATAACATAGCATGCATCTACAGAGGAGGCATCACAATCTCAATTGAAGGCCCTGATTACCTGTGAGAGGCTGCTGGAGAAGCGAAGTCCCTAATACTTGGCCGCCACCAATAAACGTTCCTAAACTAGTGACTACTGCCGGCGTAAGAGCACCTATGGTCATACCGCTTGGCGTCACGGCCAAGCCTTGACCTCCAATGAGGACTGTGGAAGTTGTCCCATCGCGTCGCACGTCCCCACTCCCGGACGTCAAATGAGCTCTCCGGCTTGTCTTTTTCATGTGTTGCTGCTGGTGCTGAAGAGCCATTTGCTGCTGGTACATGTGAGCTTGTGCAGGACTGAGTGCTCCCACCACCCCCACTCCCAAACCGGGACCCTGCTGCTGCGTAAGAAGACCACCTTGAGTCAGCACTTGAGTGTGTTGCTGTTGACCTTGTGAACTAAGGAGAGTCGTCGGGTATTGCTGTGAAGAGGAGGAGATTAACTGACTAGAGCGGTCCAGGCCTATTCCCCCACCGTACTGGAGACCTATGCTCGACTGCAAGGCTTGAGGTTGCTGCTGGAGATGGTAGGATTGATGCTGCCTCTGCAAGTACGCGAGACTCCCTTCGTGAATGGGAGTGAAGGCCGATTGTTGAACTTGATGCGACTGACCACTACTCAAACCGTGTTGATGAACAACCTGTTGGCCACCAATTGTTTGCTGCTGGTGTTGCGGATGCTGGTGATAAGGGTCGTAGGAGGACTGGCCGTGACTCGTGACGCCACTGCCCCCTACACCGCTGGACGGCACGGGGAATGGTTCTGATTTGTCTTCCGAGGGGGAAGGTCGCGGAGAAGTGCTACCCAAACCTGGAGACAAGCATACCACGAGTGTCGAGTTTAAAGTTAAAGTCATTTTACAAAATATCAAGGTCATTAATTTGCCAATGCTAATCAAAGTTAACAACACTTACCTAATGCTCTACTAAAGTCCGCCAAAAGACCACTAATTGATCCAGATTTAGAAGTTGGTACTTGAGCGGAACTCACGTTAACACCTAAATGCTGCGCGTGCTGCTGCTGGAGTGTCTGCTGGTTAAGGTGAGGCTGCTGCGAGTGCTGCATCAACTGATTGTACTGCTGCTGTTGATGCTGCATCGCAAGCAACTGCTGCTGCTGCTGGGACTGCGCACTACTCAGGGCGACGCCTTGCTGTTGTAATGACGACGACGACTGCGGCTGCTGCAACTGACTCTGAGCAAACTGGGAAGAACTTGTTTGAATAAGACGACCACTGTGGTCATACATTTGGCTGGGCGAGGACTGCTGCCACTGCTGAGTTTGCTGCTGCTGCTGTTGTTGTTGAGGTGTCAGGTTGGTCAGTCCACTCCCTTGGTTCTGCAGCAAGTTCTGCGACTGCGAGGTCGCAACACCTCCCAAATTCTGCTGTTGTCCCAAAAGTGACTGTATTTGCGCCAACTGCTGCGCGTTTTGCTGACCAAGTTGTCCAAGTTGATGCTGCTGCTGTTGAAGTTGTTGCTGCTGTAGTGTTTGCTGCTGCTGCTGCTGCGATGTCGGTTGCATTGTTTGCTGTTGCAGGTGCATTTGTGCATTTTGTTGGGAAACGGGTAGATTTTGCTGCTGTAACTGTTGAGAGGTAAGCATCTGGTTTTTCTGGAATTGGAGTTGGTTGGAGAGGGGGTCTTGGGAAACTAGCTGATTCTGGAGCTGCTGCTGAACTGCTTGGTGCTGCTGCTGGAGTGTGCCAATTCCTTGTTGATTCTGTTGTAATTGTTGTGCTTGCTGCTGCTGGTGCGCTGTGCTCTCCGTTGTCATTGTCATTCCAGGTAAGGACTGCTGTGGTTGCTGCTGCTCCTGCTGAGACGTTATCGCGTTAAATGAACTCATTTGCTGATATGGCTGCATTTGGCCCGTCGAATATTGTTGGTCAGTTAATGTGGAAACTGGAGACACGCTATTGGTTGAACACTGAATGGACTGACCAGGGATGCCGAGATTGCTGCTCCAGTCTCCCGCACCGCTCACCCCGATACTTGTCGGAACCACTCCAGTTGGTCCAAACTGTAAAAATATTTTTAAAAAATATTCAGTTTTTAAGCATTGATTTCAATTCAGCCGTCCTTTTTGTGAGTTTTGTTTGTAGACAACGTTCAAGGTTAGTTCTTACCGGTTGGGTCTGCTGTTGATGATGCTGCTGAAGTTGTGGCTGCTGTTGCTGCATCGCGCCATTAGCGACAGTAAACTGGTTTTGGGGTTGTTGAAAGTCCATAGATGATGTCGCCGCTGCAGTTGAAACATGGAAACCGGACTGTTGGCCTTGTTGCATCTGCTGTTGCAAAAGTTGCTGCTGTGTCGTCGGTTGTTGGGGTTGTTGCTGTTGCTGGGGCTGCTGTTGTTGTTGTTGGAGCTGAGGCTGCGACATCATTCCCGTCATTGTTCCCGCCCCACTCGCCATGGCACTCACTTGGCTAGGGAAAGCGCTCCCCATGGAAACGTTCGCGTTCAACTGACTCCCCAAACTTTGATTGTCCACACGTCCCAGTTGATTAGCTAGTTGAGTATTATTGCTGTTCGAGAACATGACGTTCTGAGACTGCTGGTCCAGTTGGTTCATCATCGGGTCGCTCACTTGGTTCGGCCCGGACACTGCAGGCAGTCTGTTGTCCAGGGACCGCTGTTGTCTCAGCTGAGGTCGGATGGAATGTCTTTGATCCGGAGGAACTCCAGGAATTCCAGGCACACCCTCTTGACCAAGAAGACGACGTCTTGGACTCCCATTCTCAGTCAGTAATGCTATGCCTCCTTGCTGCTGCTGTTGTTGTTGTTGAATGCCTATGCAAAACCGACATACATATTTCTCATCTCGGAACATATCTGCTCTCCTCTAGTGTAGTAGTGTGGTGAAAAGCAGTGCTTTCTTTTGTTAGAGTTTTTTTTGGCCTCCTCGAGATTTCAAAGGAAAACCTACTTTCCCTACTTTCACTTCAAATTCCTCAAGTTTTATATATTTTTTCATGAATAGAACAAAACTTTCGTACAAAACAAACAAACTGAAATGACCTGACAAAAAAATTCACATACTCAAGCATAAACAAAAATATATATAATCTCCTGTCTTCAAACGATTTTCCTCCTTGAAAAACAAAAGAAAATGAAAACTCATAATTAAGCTTTTCTCTCATATCTGATTATCCAAAATGAAACTCGTTTCTCTCTCTCCGCGAAAAAAAGATAAAGATTTGAAATAGACATTGGTGCTCATGGTATGCTCCGGTTAATTAGTGCATGCATAGCGTCGCCTAAATCTCGACGACAAGTTGTAAACATACCCCTTCTTTTTACCGTATCTCGTGGAACAACTCATAAAATCATACAAGTATGTAGCATTTACTTGCAGCAGCCCTACAAGGAAACTCCTCTGGAGTGAATATACCTTCTTTGTTCTTCCCTCCAATTATATGCATGATTAGTGACGAAACGTGCAAATGTTTCGAGGAGAAAAGGGGGAATAGGGTTGAAGGTGTTTGGAAAGGTGTGACGATGCGGGACGTGCTTCCGAGCTGGATTCACTGTTGGTTCTTTCGCAACGTTTAAAGGAATGAGTTATACGCCAAGACGTATATATATAAATCTACTACCGAGAGTAAAAATGAGTCATTTGAGCAATTACAAAGTTCACATTTTTTATATCTTTTTTTCTACGACACGAAAACTAAACTAGTGCTTTCACGAGTTATCACGAAACTACTACTGTACAACATAATAGAAAATGACAAATCACATCCAACAAATAAGTATACATACGAGAAGCCTCGAATGAGTGTTCAACATACACACATTTTGTTTTTTACAGGTTTTCTGCCTCCCGGTGACTGCTCGTCAAGGCAGGTGTTCCAAGATTCTGTTTTTTTTCTGTTTCGCTCTTTTTTGCGTATACAACTTGGAACCGCAAGAAGCCATATTTCAATCCTCCCGAAATACCTCTTCCTTTATTGAGAAATTTGACCGGAAGTGTCAGTTTTATATCTACAGTGAGCAGGAAATGGGAAGAGAGTGTGTTGCTTCTTTTCAAATATAAATCCTTTTTCATGCCGTCGAAAATCCTCATCCTGAGCAGGTCTCTACTATTTTTTTCCTGAGCAACTGGGTACTTTTTCACCTGTCAATCCATATTCATTGGTCTGTCAATTTTCCTCCAAACTTCCAGTCAAACAAAGCTGACGTCAGTTTTTATAGCGTTAGTAATGTACTACGAAATGTTAAATTAGATAAGACAAAAGAGGAAGTAGAAGAAGATTTTTTTGAAGCAGTGAACATCTCTGTACAAATTAGTTTATCTAGCTCTAGTTTTACTTGCTCTCCCAATACGTTATTATTGCGGACTGTATCTTTATGATTCGGTTACAATAAATTTGCATATGATTATGTTGTTATGTTATTCGATTTTGGTTTGCTAGGCAATGGACTAGTAATAATAAAGACGTACATACCAAAAGTACTGAAAAGTCGACGTATGAAAGCTAGTAATAGATATAAATATTATATAAAGAAATGAAGCATAAATATCAGTTAGCATGGATTATATTTCCGAGTGTGTATAATATAAATATATAGTTTTGTTCGTTTTTTTGGCATTTCTTTGTCGGTAGAATTTTTGGCTACAAGAGAAACATTGAGCATTTTTGGAGAACTGAAGGGGGGAACTGTTGATGGAAAGGGACTTGCTAAAAACAGACCATTCAAAATTGCGAGGCTCTCACGTGGTTCACAAAACACCAGAGTTTTTCCACCAAGTTACATATGCAACGTTACCTCAGCAAGAAAGTAACACACGCACAGAGGAAAAGAGAAGAAGAGAGAAAGTAGAGAGATAGAGAATCTAATCATAGATCAGCTGTAAGTAATAATTATACAAAAGGAGAGAAGGGAGACAGACATACGCACGAGAGGACAAGGATGTTAACAAGACGCAAGTTGACATTTAAAAGAAGGGAAATTATAGAGAAAGTGGGAACATATGAGAAGGCAACTGAGGAGAAAAAATAGAGGTGAGAAAATAGAGTTTAGTTTAG
The DNA here is from genome assembly GCA_034687055.1 of Heteromurus nitidus. NCBI lineage: Eukaryota > Metazoa > Arthropoda > Collembola > Entomobryomorpha > Entomobryidae > Heteromurus > Heteromurus nitidus. Next base: position 3,666 of record JAQFZW010003688.1, on the reverse strand, counting down.
AGTCATACGGAGCAACGCACACGACACGTCAACTACTTTTTACTAACAACTTCATAATGAATATATTATTTGGATGACTGGAAAAGTAATGTTATACTCACGTTGATCTACGGCTACTACTCTACTCATGAGAACATTAGCTAAGTACAACGTGTAACACGCATTAGATAGATGAACCACATTACACATACGAATATCAAAATTACTATATATCGCATCTAGATTTGTACGTCTAGCTACTCTACGATTCTTTTATAAAAAATATATATCATTATCAAAAATATTATCCACTACAACGTCTTCATTTCTTCGTTGAGCATGTCTTAAGCGAGCATAAGTATATTTTTTGTATGCAACAGGTCAGGTAAAATTACTCTGATACGAGAGACGAGCAGAGACGTTTCTGTCAGATGGATCCATTTATGTAAGAACGGACATCTTTCATAACATTGCATTCACAAAGGAGTTTTTTTCTATGAGTACAGTCTAATTGTAGCTACTTGTCATTGGAAAAGTAGTGAAAGTTTCATATTTTTGTTGGTAAGACATGTCAGAATTGTCACTTTCCTATTGTGAATCCATGCAGAAGTAAATGCGTGCGAGTCGGGAGTGTATTTAAGTATAGGACACCCCGTGTCAACCTATTGTGCGCTTTGAGGGAACCGGAAACACGTATCAAGTCAAGTCGGGAAATATAGCGAACAAACTTCTACTGTTTCCTTGAGGTCTCACCCTACTCTCTCTCTCATGTCTGTCTGTGCTAGGCAGCATGAGACTTGTTACAACCTCCCATCTATTTCTAGCGAAGGCTAATTTTTTCCTCACTCTAACAATAAAACTACTACGCACAAATTAATATATCTGCTAAAATGCACTGTCTCCTCTAAACTGAATGCCTAATTGCGAGAGAATAAAGAATTGCGGAGAACACTAGGTTATGGTCGAAACTAGGCTAACTAATGTGAATGCTCTACTTTCCCCAGACTGAAATAAGCGTATTGTAAGAATTGTAATTGTAATTGTAAGAATGAAATATGAGTTGGAGGGAGTCAAACTTAGTAGTCACTTTCTTGCATTTTCGAAATGATAGTATGTGTCTCTAGAATCCTCTACGAAGGGGGTGGATAGTGGATGCTAGAAATTGCCTCACAACTTTAATTTGTTTTCTTGCTCCGCTCTCTTTCTTGCAATATATTTTTGTTGTTGATAACTAGACAGTTTCCTGTCAGTTACGGATGTAGACAGTTGCAATCAAATAGTTTTACTTGTTTGTCTTGACTGAGTGACACCAATTTAATGAAATATGGAACGTCAGGTAACGACGGCCAGAAGGGGAAAAGCTTTTTGGTCGAAATGCATCCTCGCTAACTTCTATTCTTTCATTGAGAATCATATCTACTCCGCTGAGCACACCTTCCACACACACAACGCACAGTTACAGTTTTATGGAGAATGGAAAGGGATGCCAGCTTCTGAAAAACAATTCATGCAATTTTGGTGAGGTAAGAACACCAAAATAGTTTCGAATTGGATGGAAATTGATTTGCCTGCATAAGCCATCGTTATGTATGTGCCTAAAATAAGTGTGGAAATACGTTGATCAAAATATACTCAAAAGTGTTTCGGGCTACGTATTGCACTAACTACGCATTTCTACAATTTGCGACAATCACCTTCAGAGGATTGGTATTGGTGTGGGTAGCGAATAGGTAGACATTTATAAACAAATTACTTTCTACTTCGTGACTTTGAAAGGGGGCTAAGGCATTGGGCAACCCAACGCTTCCATATAACTACCACGACTATTTCGTTGATTTTTTAAACAAATTTACACGGAATGTAACAAGTATTGTTTTTACTGCTTCGATAAAATTCAAAGATCTGCACTACGTATTATAATATATGCCTACACTATTCCTTGCAAAGTGGAAATTACGTGAACCCTTAGTCTGTGCTTTCTCTTGGTTCACCAAAGTCAAACGCCATAAATGTTACCACGACGAAGCTTTTATATGATCCCCTTGGCGAAGGACGGCTACAAGTTACCTCTGTAAGTGAGAAAACTTCCCTAAATTTTGAATGCATTTTGTTGTTGAGACAAGAGCATATGGAGCAGTACTTAAGTCTAGTTAAAAACATTGTAAGCTACGATGAAGGAAATATATTATGCCTAATTGAAAGGGATGCAGTGTACTCTAGCGAGGAAAATAGCAATGTTTATAAAACGGTGAAGAAAGGAGAGAGAAAGACGAAACAACTCGCTCAAAACTGTGAAAAGTATTTAGATAAGTTTGAGAGATTTGATGGATAACTTGTGAGAGTTATCTATCCCAGTACACGTACATTCACACCAATCAAGTCTCACTTTTAAAAAAGCCTTCATATTTTGTAATGAGTCACAAAGAGATAAACCGCAAATTTCATTTGAAAAAAATTATTGGATAATCAGTTGCACATCGGACACGAGCCATACCATAAAAAATGTTTGCATTTTTATAGAAAAAAATTAAGAAACGTTTCAGAGATTAGCAAAGCCAACATTGTGGATTGTTCTGAAAGAACAAAAGTCATTTCATGAGAAACAAGAAATTTTTGTGGAAAAATGAACACTGTCACACATGCAAACGACAACGATTTTGTGTGTGTAAATTCAGAGAGACAAACTCGAAAGAAAAGGAAAGAAAAAATGTGATGAAGAGGAAGAATAGAGCAGTTTTTAGAGAGAAAAGGAGAGCAGCAATAAAATAGTAATAAAAACGTTTTCGAGAAAATGAATGAATTTTTGCCAATCCTCGACACAGAAAACGTATCATTTCAAACTTGGAATTTGGTTTCTGTCATTTTGACGACAATTTTTTCCAAAGATAACACAAAATGATTCGAAGAGGATATTAAAAACGACAGATGATACTTGAGAAAAATATAGTTGGAGTAAAAATGAGTGATATGAGGCCGTCCATAACTTGGATAGTAATTAAATGTAAAAGCCTAGCATGCTTAGTTGGCTACGGCTGGAAAAACTCTGGAGAATATGAGTGAAAAACCATTATGTCCAGCAGGACAAAAGCGCTTCACAATTTTTCTCTCTCTTTTTTAGCCTTTTTTGACACTCGTGTTTTCCACTGAAAAGATTTTTTTCTGGTCCTTTTTTACGTCATGCGTGGAAGCATATAAAATATTATCTCTCGCCTTTCAAACAAATCATTTCAAACATGTGGAAGGACTTGTTTGAGGGGAAATTAGTACAATTATTTGATTAATTTTTGCGAAAGTATATTTTGTTTGGTTTGTGCGAAGTGGAAAAGTTGGCAATAAGATATATTTTTTCTTTTGATATATATCATTCTATCATTCTGCGAGTGTTAAGGACTGTCGAAAGCGCAGTTAATGAACTGGTTAAAGTGGGCAAGAGAAGTCGGAAGGTTTTGTGTTAGCCTTCGTCCCGCTAGACGTGCATAATGGTCGCTGAGAGGTCCAAGCTTATTTTTTGGAGAGTAGCTATGCGTAATTAGGTAGTGTACATATTGGGAATTATTGTTAATCCATCCAGCTAGCCATGTCAACAGTGTATGCATGCACTCACCTGGACGGTTCAGGCTGGTAACCAAGTCCCCTCCAGTAGGGCTACCCCCTTCATCCTCCTCCTCGGGAATAGTGTACACTTCC
>JAQFZW010003687.1:0-12231 GCA_034687055.1 Heteromurus nitidus | reverse complement strand
TTTTCTCTCTTTGTTCTTCTTTCGTCTATTACATTTTGTTGGTTTTCTTGCTTACTTGTCTTCCTTAAGTTTTCGCCTCTGTCTCATTCTCAACTCTTTCCTTCCGAAGATCGAGTTGAGAAGATAAAAAAAGGTTTCTTCCTGTGTGCCTCTCATCTTGTATCAAACCTTAGAAAAAAAATTCGCGAGGATGATGATGATAGAAATGTAGAGAGGAAAATATAAAAAAAGTGAATTGCAATTTCTTTGCCATATTATCCTATCCCCCATATTCCGTTGTTTTGCATCATGTTCTATATATGGCCAGTAGTTTACAATTTGATAAATGATGTTTGATTTGGCAAGAGTTGTGCACAATATTCTTCCCCTCTCTCCTTTCACAATAAAAGAGTTCGTGACCTAGTCAGTCATTTCTTTAGTCGAGTTTCCTATAAGGAATACTAAAATAAAATGAAATTGTGCGGCTTGTGTTCAACACATATGCTTGCTTACTTCTCCTCCACAACAACAATATGCCATCTTTTTTTCCTTTTACAAATGGTCTGAGGGGCGCAATAAGAAAATGCAACAAATGTGAGAGAGAGGAGAAAATGTGTGTGCGGGTTTTATGGTATTGGAATAAATTGTTGTAAATTGATACGGAGCAAATGTGGCATGGAAATTGAGGTAGGAAAAACTCTACTTCCTTCCCAGACGAAAGGAAATGTGTTTGTGGTGCTGTGTGGTGGTGGTCGTATGCATGCATGCAATTCCTAAATGTTTTCCTTATTGTTTCTTTATCATGTTGTGTGCATATACAGTTCCACTTTCCACACACCAAAACCAAGCCGCACACACTACTTCTCCATCCCATCTCACTTGCCCAGACTTGTTTCTCTTAACGATAATAGTTTTCGTATAAGTTGTGGGGAAATGCTCGGAAAAGCTTCATACATTACCATTTCGCGTGGTTATCGTACAAAGCGCATATGGGAAAGACGTCGAGGATGTTTGGGGGGAAAAGAAAGTGCAGTTAACATGCCCAAGTTTTTGCTTTTCGTTTCTTTTTACAAATTGTGCAATAGTCCTTTTCTAGTTTTTCTTGCAAACACTGAAATTGACAGAATGATGCAGTGAAAGAATGTGCTACAATTTACTCGACGGGAGAACACTAAAAGACTTTGCCCTTTCTCCACTTTTCTTTAAACGCTCACCCTCTCAATTTACTCAACTGTCGTTTATGACGGGTTCTTATGCTCTGGCGCTTGTACTGCGGACTACGATAGTAGCAAAGTGTTGTAGTTTGTTTTTTTCTTTTCTTTTGAGAATGTAATTTCTCTGATGAGTTTAGTCCAGAGCAGAGCAAGTCAATCATCGTAATAAAATCATCTCAACTTAACGCCAAAAAAGTCCAGACTTTCAACATGCTTTAATTGTTTATGCAATCTAGACAAATGAATTCACATCCAACATCCGCTAATTATCCTTTATAAATAATCGCACAACTGTTTTTACCTTGCCCTAGGTCATTGAGTTTTGGCTCTGGGAAGAAAATAAATGAATTTCGCATCTGAAATGCACTTAGAATTATCAAACTGCAGTTGTATAATGTGATTATGTGATAATCAAAAGGAGCAGTACAAACGTGCAAATTACCATTAGCCAACTTATTCTTGTATAACGAGACAAATTTATGTGACTCTTTATTGGCGTAATTCAATAAAAATCACTCTTCTTGTAGTTCGCCCCTCATTGAATGGATGAACTTATGTAAATAATAATTCACACAGTTGTTTTCTACTACAGTCCTCTATTAATTCTAATTCTGATAAGTAGCGCCAGCTAAATATATTAAGTCTGTGTACAATGTACCATGTTTGTTATCAAGGCTAGGCAAAAATTTTTGTAAAGCTGAACCAAACAATCTTTCGACAGTCAAGTTGTCTTGAAAGTTTCTTGGCAGCACCAACTGGTCAAATTCTTAGACACCCACGACATATGGGTATGAGCCCGCTTGTATTTTTTCCCATTGGGAACTCGGATATAAACATTTAGTGGCCTATAAGATTTCGTTTTTTTATTCTCTGTATAAAACCAACCAACTCGACTGTAGGAAAGACTCGACAAAACTACTGCTGCTGCCTATACAAAATTATCGATGTCACATTTAAGATTAAACGAGTTCCATTATTGGAAAGTGAGTATAGGGGAATGCGAGTTGACGGCTGTAGGAGAGTTGAAACAGTGAAAATTTAATAAGTGGAACGTTTCTTTTTTTCTTCTTCTCTGCACCACTTGTACACTGCATATGACCTGTCAATGGAATATATACGGAAAAGGCCTCTTTTTGTCAAGTGGAGCAAATGGAACGATGAACCGAAAATACATAATTCTCAATGAAATATCTATCATATCATGAACTTGCACAAAAGGGTTGGCTAAGGTTGATCGTTGGAATTGCTCTTGTAACGCCGTCGTTCATTCCTACTTTTTCCTCTCTCACGCAAATGCAATAATATTCTTTCCGTTAGCAGTCGCAGCAGAAGTTTTTTAACTTGGCACGCCGAAAAGACCACAGTCAACATAAAGCATGAATCTCAAATCATCCAAAGTATTTTATACGTAATATTCGACGCTTGAGAGAGAGTCCCGTTCCAAACTCTGCTACGTAGGTTTGGTATAAAGAAGCCAGAGTTCACCAATCGTAAGAGTGGGGAAGTTAGTACACCGTGTTCCCATAAGTATATATGCGGAATATTAGCGCTGCACGATTGAGAAAATTGAGAATAAAGTACAATATGTCTCTGCTAGAAGCGAATATATCACTTCTTTCTCTCTCTCTCTCTCTCTAATCCTAAAGACCAGAAGATCCTTTGTCACCAAAATTTCTTGGATTAGCCACAATGCAATTTTTCACATGCCGGCTTGCGCGAATAGCTGAGAAGAAGGAAGAGGAACAAGTGTGGTGGAAGTGGAAGCAGCAGCGGGGCTTTAACACAAGCCAGATGCATACATCAAAGGAACATTTTTCAGGGATGACGGCTTGTTGTTGTGACCCAAGATGCCATTCTCCCCGCGACTATGTACACTTTGGAGAGCAACCCTATTTCTGTCGTACGTACACGAGGTGGTTTTTGGTAGGTATATAAGGGAAGGGATATACGTATGCATATCTGCCTTGTGACACTAAGAATGAAAACGTTTCCTCATCAGAGCTCTATATAGGCATCTGCGTTTTATAGTATTGTACACAAAATTGCTATTTCTGCCATGAATTTTCTTTTTCTGTCTCTTCCAACTGTCGTGCTCCTGTCTTGTCCCTGTTGTTGAATATGCAAGTAGCGAAGAAAAAACTGCTTATCTTTGCAATATATGTAAAAAGCGTTAGATATAAACTATGAGCATATTTTTACTGATCTTTGAAATCACGTAATGTATATACGCGTGCTTTTTTTCTTTTCTCTGCTTTTATGTTGGGATAGGTTTGTGTGCAGAAATGTTCTCTCTCTCTCTCGCTCTTTTATCCTCGTGCCCTGCTTCTTTCCCTTGTAACCGCTTCAACTCCGTAAAACACCACAAATCTCTGGGAGAATTCTTGAAAAAATGTATATGAAAGCAAATTAATCTTGTCAGCATTTTCACGTTATTTACAAGCTCAAGTAAGTTTCTCCCAACTCGCTCTTCCTCTGACTGTCTGATGGGACTTACTCTATTGGAATTGGTGCTATTTGGCAGAAAAGTCGTTACTCTTCCTCTTTTATGTTACTTGACTGACTCAACTGAAAAAGGACTACCGGTCCGCCTCTTTACTCCTATTTAACACAGGAATTTGCTAATTTTCCTGGCTGTATTGCCCATTTCCTCTGCTATTTATACAAGCAATTTGTGACATGAGTGGTCCCACTGAACATTTCATTCAAATGATACGACATAGGCTCATTCATATATATGCAGGCATATATGCGCACTACTTGAACTCGGCTTATGTGGAAAACACGACGAAGGGACATCCTACGTACACCAAGATTAATATCTTTTTTCAAAAAAGATTACAGTACAGTCAACTGTGTACATGTGGAAAAGACATGTTTTAGCTCTTCAGGTTGCATGGTTGAGAACATAATCTATGGACGGGGAATGGAAGGGCCGACAAGGAAAGGGAACGTCTACGCATCGTTACAAAACTAGAAACGGTTAGACAGTTTTGACGTCAACCAATGGACGCGGACGTTAAACTGTAGACATACTTTGTGCCAAGCTAATACTACCATGCTGCTGGTGATGATGTGGTTAAATAAGTCGTGAGAAATGACATTTTGCACTTAAAACTAGGAGGCGAAAGGAGTGTTCAAGTGCTTAATTGAGTACACAAGAACCTTTGATGTAATTACATTCAAAATTAAACTCGTTAATCAAAATGAAATTTGTGTGATGAGTAGTTCAACACTTGCATCAGCATATTATATAAATATATGCTTACTTGCACACAAGTTCGATGACATAAAATTTGCATTCTATTTTCCCCACGTTTGAAGCTATACTTAGAAAATATGGGAAAAGAATAAAAACCCGAAGGGAAATTGAGATTTTCAAGTGGTTGAGTTTCCTCAAAAAGGTTTTTGTACGATCCAGCTTGCAGACTATAATTTATATCGCTTTAACAATTGCATCGTGTGCTCCCGTACATATCTTGCTTATCATGTGCCTCTTTTCAACGAAACCATTCTACCATTCATCGCTTTTTTCCGCCTTCAAGGTTACCGCTTTTGTGATATGGTGGTGACACCCGCAAACAAAAAAAAACTTTCTTTCGCAAAATCGGTAATTCTTTTTCCGGCTTCAACTTCGGCGAAGGAAAAAAAAGAACCTTATCTTAACTCTCGTAGTATGTATTGTGTAGAAAGAGTAACACTGTTTTCACCAGAACTGCCATTGTACACTTTATGCCTCTATTTCATACATTCCATCGTTATATACATGTAGACGTCAACGACTCCAGCAACGAAGCTATTTTGTTGAGATTTTAAGTGTAAATGTGAAAAAAATTCACACAACAACACACAAAATACGTATAATATATCTCTTACATCCAACTTTTTATCCTAACGCCTTTCTTCCTCTTTTCCCTTCAGATACACTCCCTCAATCAATTATTCGCAAGGAGTAAATCCCCACTCAATCTTGTTTCGTTTCGAACATGTATTCGCTTTATAATAACTCTCCCTCTCATCTAAAGTGCAAACATTATCAAAGTGGACGCGAAGGGTTTGTGGTTTGATAAAGTTCAATTAAAGAGAAAAGGCAATCTACTCTTTTAGTTTATCCCCTGTATTTTTTTATACTTTTTCTATACAATCATTGAGCATATAGATTTGATACTCTTATAAAACCGGAGGTAGTTAGTCTATCTCGTACTAGACAGAGTCTTTCATAATGAAATGAAATAAGACCGTTATTGGCATCGTCGAAATGGAAAAGAAGGAGTGAGAGTGTGGCTGGGTAAGTAAACTCGGCTAAACTAATTCCACAAGTTTATACAAAAAAACCGTCGTCATCATCATCAAGACTTCATCATGGGAAAAAGATTGTCGACATATCCCAGAAGATGTGCAGACGCGGAGCTCTTGTAGAACAAAAGGCAAGCTGAAAAAACTGTGCAATCCTTTTTACCTCTTCGAAGCGCTTTTATCTCTGATTCCACTTCACTCGTCACTGCAACTCTAGTAAGATAAATGACAATCAAGTTTCAAGAACAATACGCTAAAAATTCCTTGGTGTGAATGTATACGGTGCTGTGTGCACAGTCGAATATGAGTTTGTTATATACATACCCACTGCTGGGGTAATTGAATTCGTAGGTCGTTAAAAGTCTTAATGTATTTTTCTACCCAAAAACACATTTCAAACAAAATACTACGTGAAAATGTTGAGAGACAAAAAGGCTCGCATGAATAATGAACATAACATAAATGCTTGAGAATGCAATATGAGAAAAATTATGACAGAAAAACGTCTTGTTCCTTGTTCGTCAATATGACAAGAAATGGACTTGACCGCCCGATGTTTTTAATGCGGTTTTTGTTTGCTTTGTGCCATGTTCTATGTGTTAATTGCTAGAGAGAATATTTTTTTGCCCGATAACAATTTTACGACATTATTTTCCCTACAATTCATATCCTTGTACTTTTTTATAGATTAATTGTGAGCTTGCTCGTATCTTAATGGAGTTGGGAAAGTACCTGTCAAACCCCATAAAAATGTCATTCACAAGCTCACAACGGCACAACCCCATCATGTTGTTGACAAAAATACTAAGCTTGTGTGTATCCAGTAGGGTGACAACATGCTATTAAAAAGAACATGTGAATGGACCACTTGCAGAACAACAACAATTAGGTATTACTGAGATCACCGTTCCTTACAGATGCAACATAAAACCTCCCAAAAAACGTTGTCCTCAAGAAAAACTCAAGAAATAGAGCAAGTTTTGATTATATTTGAATGCAAATAGTATTTATTTGTTTTTAGTAGGCAACTACAAAGGACTTTTAGCGACAAGACCAGTTTCGGACCGCCGCTCATCAGCTTGCGGCATGTCATTGTTATACCTTATACCACATCATAGGATTATGACAATATGAAAAAAATGACAAATGAAAGGTAGGACATTTATTTGTTATCTTTGTCGCACTATGAGTGCTCCTCGTATTAATTAATCTTATGCACATTTGTCTCCCCCATTTTATACTTGTCACAATATGTCATCTAGATTTTTTATTGCTTTGTGATGCTATGCTAGTTTCCCTTGAGTTGTCTCTGAGTAAGCATGAATGTAAACAAATGCCAAATGCCAACACTCAAACTCAATATGCCCGACTACAAAAAAAGAGAAGCTGTCAACCATTTCCCCTTTACTTTTTGATATAACTTACTACTTTTAATCAGATTGCTCACACACAGAGCTTCGCTTTCATTAAGCATCGATAAGGACGTCACTGGATTTGCACACATTGAGAAACTGTTTGCCAACTTTTCTCATTAATTTTCCCCCTCGGAGAAGCTAAATAAAGAATGTGTGTAGTGTGAAAACATTATCGGAGCATTTCTTGTAGCTTCTCCGTCTTCCTCCAAAAACTCCTCTTAAGTACTAGAGCACACCTTTAATTTCCCCTCTGCTACTGGCTACACTCTGGCTTACTTGGGTGAGCCACTCTCATTACAAACTCAAGATAATATTTATGAGGTGATAATTACTCACCTGTTAGCATACAAACATGCCACAAATATATATATATATATAAGTTCATCCTTGAAAGTGGATTTCCACATAAACACTTCACGTTGATTTCGCTAAGAAAAACAAATTTTGTTTGGATTTCTCCGCAAAATTAAATGAGGGGTCTGGAAAATGACGTGAATCCAGCTTGAATTTCCTTGCTGAAATGAGGCGTTCAAATTGTCTGAGCAAAACATTTCTTGAGCAAATACAGATACAGAGCACAGTGGTCGACTTTTTCATTACCTCTTTTCCAATTAAAATGTACATCACGCTCGGAAAGTAAAAGAAAATCTTCATTCAAGTTTTCTAGAGTCGCACTACCAAAATAGATTACATTTTGCTTACACATTCACCAAAGTTTTATCATACAATCAAAGGTAATGCACACGTACATTACGTGCTGTAGTAGATAATATACTGATTAATCACATCTCAACCGTAAATCAGTCACTGTGCGAAAGCGTGCTCTAAACTAAAAGTAAGGATGCTGGTAATTGGTATCAGCTTTTTTAAGATGTGAAACTTCCGCTTTTGATAAAGCCTCTCGACATGTTCAATTACCATAGATCAGAAGCAGAGATCTGGATAACTTTGGTTTTTTTCTCGTTTCATGAGCCAGCAGAAGGATAAGTATTCGTTTTTATATTCTTGTTTTTGCACTATTTGTGCTGTTTTCAGACTTTTAGGATGATATCAAGGTATGAAATGAGCCAAAGAATGCGCCTGTAATTGCAAACTGTATCATACACACTTCACATTGTATAAGCACGCCTGTGATTTGCCGTAAATTCATTTCTGTTTATTTCAAACTTTGAAACGAAATGAAGACACCTCATCTCAATTTTCAAATCTAGGTTTACTCTCTTTTGTATACCATAAGTTATCGTATATATGTGCTTTGGCTGTGTGGTTCTGTCTGATTGAAGGGAAAAGTGTGACATGGCATGGCATATGCAATGCACGGCTGTTGTATAATTTTTTTCTGCTGTTGCATTTGATGATGGATGGATGATAAAGAGATTGAGGAGAAAATGTTTGCTGCAGGCTGCAGCTTTTTTTATATTTATTGGTGACGACTAACTGACTGATTGAGGGTCTGGCTGTTGATTTTCTGCCAGAGGGCTCACTACACAAGATATTGAGGGGAATTGATGAGTCCAGATCTCATGCCAATTTTTTTTTCTTGTCTCCTTTTTTCTTATACATGTAATCTTGAAGTAAAAATTTGCGTTTAGAGAAGCACAAAAAATACTTACTCAACTGACGCTTACACTAACCTAACCTACGTTACAAAACTGTACATGAAACGTGTATTTTGAATAAGATGAAGAAAGGAGAAAAAATTACTTACTCTGACGTTTTGTGAAGTTGAGCGAAGAAAAAAACTTTAATTCCTCCAGTTGCCCCAATTCATCCGCAGTAATTTTTTGGAAGAACTTTTGCCACTTTGGAAAACAAGCTTAAAGGACTACATGTGTGGATCGACTTTTTGACTTTTTCTCGTGAAAGTTTTCTTGGTCGCTATATAAGTTCCTTCTGTTAACGTGCAACTAATCTGTCCAACAGCTTTGGAAAGCACATGTGTGTGTGTGCCAATGCCACACACACTTTTTAAAGAAGGAGAAACTGATTTTTTCTTTCAAAAACTACACGAACTCGGAGCACTTTTAAATAGTGTACATCAACTCAAATAAATAGTATTATATATGCTCGGCCACTCAAAAATAAACTTTGCATAACATGAACTTAAAGAGGGGGTATATATAGTACGTAGTACAACAGAGAAAAGTTTCCCCTCCGGATTTATGAAAGCTATTAACTCTGGTTTGGTAGTTACAACTTACTTGTCGTATGCGGCACAGTTATTACATTGCAGCTGCAGGAGAATGTATGTATTTTTTGTCTTTCTGAGACTTTGTCTCACTGCTGAGGCTTGATGCTCTGAGGTCTTGCCAGGCCGCCGTTGTGATTGTGACTGTTGGTCTTCCTTACGATGATGACGGTGATGATGATCATAGAGCTTTCTACTTCGCCCAATATTATACGTTCTTTGTTCGTGAAGGGAATATATCCCTTCGAAGAGAGAGAGTATTAAAAAATGTTCGTAGCTCCCGTTTGTTTTTCCCTTTATTTCTCGTCAACAATGAAAACTGTGTGAGTGAAGAAATGACTGAGAGAAGGAGACGAAGACGAGGAGAAATGATGTTTCTGCACGGAAAATATTGCTCTCTGCTTTTTATTCTGCATGGTACGATGAGCTAACATTTTCACTCCTTGTGTCGTGCCTGCGAGTGCTTATAAGCAAGTGAGGGAGAGAGTGAAGTTTCAGGATTGACTCTTTCTTCGAGTCTGATATAGCCAGCTTGGAGGATCACTGTTTTATTTAACTCGTTTCTGATACTACATCAGAGCAGAGCTAGGCTATGCTCCTTTCGTCTAGTAGAATAACTTACGCTCTTTTTCTGCTCTTCCCACTTGCCACAAAACTGTTAACTGCTACTTGCATTTTCGTACGGTGATGATGGGACTCGGCAAAGAGAGAGAGAGAGGTGCAACTTATTACGTTAAAAACTTATGATCGTTGTCCATATGATGGTAATGATGGTCGTTCCGTGTTCACCTATGTATGTGCTCAAGTCATATCATTTTTCCAAGATGGAACAAAAATGGAAATGTATTTTTTGTTTCTGGTCTGGTGAACTACTTTCTTCTGTCAGACAGCAAAAGCAATGACCACTCAAGTTCACTGAGTTCATCAGACCATACGTACACTTCACGTTTCAGATTGTTACTTGACCAAGAGCATCCACTGAGATTCTGTAACATGATCAGCTTCCGTTTTTTCAAACTGACGTAGAGTTGAGAGCATAAGTCTAAAAATAGAGGATATTGTGGGAAAATTTCCGTATTGTCTCTCGAAATGGAAAATGTATTTAAAAGACAAACGTTTGTGGTTGATGTAGAGGAAGATGGGATACAAAAGCAAACATACTATGAATTGGATGATGCGAGTTCCATCATATCATTTAAACTGGTACCTCTCCAGTATATAATTATTCTAGACCTCATGGGATCTAGGCTTCGTAGTGGTTTCAAAGTCTCATCATCGTCTAGTTTGTAAACATATGTCAAAAACAGTTTTAATCTGTATCCAGTGCAAGAACCTTGGAAATGCACGTACGCAAATGGAGTAGCTTTTTAAACAACAACTTGCAACATGCAACTCTCTCGAACGAAACCCACATTTGATCATACTTGTCATTGAACAAGTCTTTGAAATTCTTTGAAACATTGGATCAATGAGTATTGGCATTGGCGCTCCTCTCATCATGTTTACTGCATTTAGTTTAGTTTTAAACGCCATAAAATCACGTACAACACGATTGATTTGATACAATGAATCCAGCCGCAAAGCTCTCCAATTACTTCCCAACTTTAGGACTCTCATCACTTGTATATATATCTTTTGGCAAAGTAAATTGTATGAAAGATGCAAAAGTACGTTTAGTACATACTACATAACCAAAGGGAATATGAAAACCTCTCAAAAACATTAAAGCATCAGAGTAATTAAACCACTATATAATGCATCACAAGGCCACGGCAAAATAATCTTTGTTTGTCTCAGTTCCAACTAGTTCGTTGAGTTCTGGTTCCAGTTCCATTTCGTTAAAATAAAACTACTTTACTGCTACTCGTGCAGCTTTTCTCAGATTCTTTAGCCTGGCTGAGAGAGAGAGAGAGCTTGAAGCGCATAACAATGTATGTATGCAATATTCATTACGATTGTGCAAATGGAATAAAACAACAATAAAACCACTACTCACTCATTGGAAAAGTGGTTGTTGAGCATGCTCGTCTCCTCAGACCAGACATGGATGCATACCTAAATTTCATTTATTATTGGCCTCTATCTCTCCCCCTCTACTCTTCAAATGAGTGGGACAGTCGTATATGATAATGATGAATACAAAATCTAATATAGATGCAAATCAGATAAAAAACATTTTACGTAATCATATGACAAGGACTTCTGTGGAATGTTTCAATTTGCCTACTTGAAATATTTTTGTAAAGTGCATGAAAATCATCAAAACAGCTCAGGAAAAAAACAATGTTTCTGAATGGTCGTTGGTACAAGCTGCAAAAATGAGTGGGTCTCAAATTGTCATCTCAGCTCGCAGAAAACATGGCGAGTTCCTTTACCCTTTAGGGATTAGAGTTCTTCTTATCTTCGTGAAGTGGTTCTAGCTTCTCTCCTATTCCCCAAAGTTCAGAGATGATAGCGAGGCGAAAGGACGAATCAAATTAAAAGAAGTGAGAAAGAGGAAATTGATTAGCCAATTCAAGTGACAAAAATGACTTCTTGAAGAAAAAAGTGTCAGAGCCCTTTTTACACATGACTTTTTTTGTAAGTTCAGAGGACTTCCAGGAGGAGCATTCCAGATCGTTACCGTATATCTCTTGATTTTGCTCCATGGAGCAGACACACAAAAGCTTGAAATTTTCATAAAGGCGCTATTAGAATAGGATATGGATGGAATCCTGAAAGCTTCGTGATGCTCGAGTAAACTCTTTTCAACAGGATAAAACTTTTTGCCAGTTTAGTTTATTTGTTTGTCAAACGGAGAATCTTGGGAGAGAGAAAAAAAGGGAAAAATTGTAATCTTTAAAGGTCCGAATGTGACGAGGATAGAAAGTCTGTAATATTGTAGGAGACTTCTTCAGGCCCCATTTTACTTGTGTTTTATGGTAGGCTGGTATTTACAGACACACATAGGTACTAACTAATGCATATATTATATTGCCCAAAAGTATATACATACATTTCAAATGCTTAAGTACACACTCGTATTCATGGACCCAGGGGAACCCTGGACAGTGAGACAGAAAGCATGCTTCTATTACATGATTGCACAAGGGTACTTCACCAGTTTCTCCTCAGCTTTACATAATCTTATTCCTCTGAACTG
>JAQFZW010003686.1:0-12231 GCA_034687055.1 Heteromurus nitidus | reverse complement strand
ACCCGACCCGACCCAGCAAGCTGGGTCGGATCGCGGGTCGGGTCGGTGGTTTATTGAGCCAGTGGGTCGGCGACCCAAAAATGAACAAGTGTGAACGTCACATGAAGTTTGGTGGTCTGTGATAAAATTTTAAGAAATATGCTTGCATCATGGAGATATTTGCTATGCAATTGATTTGAACACATCGTTTGGGGGAAATATTCCATATGCCATTGTCTCATGTTTTGTACACCATGGATTAGAATTCGAATTAATTATTATGGCAAATCCGTATATTATTTTCCTCTTTTCTTCTTAAGTTATGCTTAAGGACATGCAGGCATTCGATCTTTTTCCAATCAGTTTTATTTTATCATAAACTTCGCCTGTCATGTCATGAAATGGAATGTAATATGTAATCAATCGTTACCGTGTAATTATGCTTGGTGAAGCCCGTTCTAAAATTAAGGAAAAAGTTAGTATTGGCACATTATTAAAAATTCTCTGATTCCAAATCCTACTCTTCAACATTTGTTTATTTAATAAAATGTCATAAAAACGAATACACTAGTCATGCCATATTATTAATTATATTTATGTATTTGTCCGAATTTCCATTTCCGTCTCAGCATTTTCAACTCTTACGAACTCGTATGGTTGAAAGCTGGATTTGATTATTTATTGGCACATAATATTCAACGGGCTTGGCAGTTAACTTCGAAAGCATTGGCAATGGAATTTAAACGAATGGAGAGTTTTCAATGGTTGTCGTCCACGATCCAACCAAAACTTTTGGATTTTTAATAAATTATGTTGAAACATTACAAATATGCCGAGGACTCTTCAAGTTCGATAATTGTGCCGCACAGTTCTAAAACTAAAACTTGATGTTCGCTCCAAAATATTTATACAATATATTTTTAGATAATTAGTGCTTCCTCCTTTATATAGATGTAAAGTCTATGCGCTTCATCAAACCGAATCGTCATACATTTTCACAAAATTCTACTAACCTACATGGTCAGTGGTCATACGCTTGCTATCCTCAAAATCTGATTGCTTTAAGCAGGAAACGATATTCAATGCACTTGTGCATCTCGTAAAAAATAAAATCGAAAAGGCTTTTTCATTTCATGTCAGGGATAATATTAGAATTTATATCAAAAACAATTCCTTCATAAAGTCAAAGTAATAGTTTCGTGCTTCGATATATTTTTTGCCAATTTTAAGCCTGACTCTGCAACAATTATAAAATGGACAGAACAGAAAGAATTCTCCACGAATTGATTAAAATTCGCTCCCTTTCCAACAAAGAGACAAACACTTACTCTCGCTTTTTATCCAAAATAACGTATCTCCCAATCGTGTATGACCTCAAGCGAAAATGCTTTCTGCCGGTGGCATTTTCCTCCCAGGTTATTCTATGCATTCTAATCTTATCCTTGACTGGAGTATCGTTCTTCACCAATGCATTGTTCATTTCGAAAGTTTTTTTATGAAAAAGTAATGAACTTCTTCCTTTCGTTTGAATTTTGGGGAGTGTCATACTTTCTTTATGTTTATCACCAACACAGTGCATCTGTCTGTAATTTATTAAACGAGTTCCTGAAATTCAATCGAATTCAAAGTCACAAATCAGGTAATCTCTTAAGAGGATTGAAAATCTAGCAAACTTAAATAAACAACTTGTTTTTAAACATTAATCTGAAATGTTTGTTTTGGATCAGGAGATCGATCGTACATGGTTTACGCATGCAAGCTGTTGACCGTTCTGGCGTCGTACTGTCCCCCATTGGTTGCTTGTACCTCACTATACCTCCCCAATATATTTAACCCTTTCGCAATTTACTGCAAACGATTTCCGATAAGTCAACCGGGATTTTCATTGTGATTCTAATAATTAAAACTTTTCTGATTTGGCTACTGTTTGAAACCATTGCTCCCAGTTATTTGCTGCCTATTGGGACTGCCATTACTTATATTATATGTTTTGCATCCATGCAGGATGCTCTTTGCGTAGTTTCTAGGTAATATTAATAATAATTGTTATCAGTTGATTGCAAATTTTATTTATTTAAAAAAAATATTTAACTAAATTCTATCCAGGAGATCAACACATTTAATGTGGAAGGTGGATCTGAAAGTTGCACTTTTATACCGGAAACTAGAATGCCTATAGGAACCTGCTATAATGTTTTGCATAGAGGAAGTATTATGGGACTATGGGAGTCATAGTGACTTACGCGATATTTACAAATATTACATTGTCATTCTTATTGTTCACAACACTCAACCAAGGAAATGTTTTAATGATATTTTAGTTTTTGAGTTACCATGTTTTCTGTGTGATAAACTTAATGCTAATAAATAATTAACTGACGATTTGTCAACCAAAAGTGAAACTGCTTGAAAATGACATAATTTATTTAATTTAAGGTGATACCGTCAGGCACTAGGTTTATCACAACAGAAATTTTTTGAAACCAGACAATTTTTTTCACAAAAATATTTATGTTTTGTTACATAATCGCAACAGAGCCAATCCTTACCCTTGAAATGTGGCGGAGCCACCATAATTATATCCGTAATTTTCTTCCGATGCTTCCCGTCTTTCTGCCTGAAGATGTGTCGACTGTTGTAACGGAATGACACTGATCCCAAACCGGAAACAATTCGGCTGCTTAACTCGAGTCGCCTCAAGTGTATTCCCGAATTCGTTTTTGGTAGCGGTGGAGATCCGAAGGAATTCTTCTTTCAGCAAAATGGGGTCATTTGGTGTGTGAGTATTCCTGAACACGGCAAACATTGGTTGGAAGGAGGAAATGATCTCAAGGTCTTCATTCAGGGAATTCAGTCTCACTTCAAATCCTTCTTGTTGAGTGAAAGATGTGTAGCTTCGGTGAACAATCAATGAGATCCAGGTAATTTCAGTGGTTTTCCCATTCGGATGTTTGTAGGATTTGATACACTCGCGAAAGGAAAAATTGAGGATTGTGTCGTTCACAATAATTTTACAGTCGGCGACAGCGACTAGCCGTCCCAGGGATCTGGACCAATCGTCTAATCGCCAAATTACATTTTTACTGATTTTTCCAAAAATCTGAAAACAACATTCAATAAAAAATAACTTTTAAAAATAGACAAAAGTGTTTGTTTCGATAAGCTTACCGTTGACACAACTTGCTCGCAATGTTTGAAGTCTTCTTTTGGTTCGCTCATTATTTTGGTGTGGCAAAAGAAGAAGGAAAAATATGAGAAAATTATGTAAGAAAAATTATTCCGTTTGAATAACAAGGTTTGGTGATCAATTAAACCGTACGTGGCAACAATTTTTTAGCTCAAGGCTAAATGAAAGCTCACATAACAAAATGTGCTGTGGGAAGAATTGGGATAAGATTAGAAATAGAAATGACAGAGCTTCATGTTCTTAATATCATTTCAGTGTTATTTTTGTCATGTTGTCATTTATGTTTTGTTTGATACCGATCCAAAAAAATAATTGTCCCATGATGCTTGATTATCAGAGTCTGTCGAATGGTGTTAATTGCATCGAGTGAGCCAGAAGATAATGTCAATATGAAGCTTTCGAGCACATAAAGAGTATTTACTTTAATGCATTTATATATCCACAGTCCACAGTAAATAATATATGTACATAATTAGCTTCAATGAAATTGCTTCGATAAATTTAGTCTTGCAGCTCAGGTGGCAGCGTTCTTGAGCGTTTGTGAGAGAGCACGTGCAGCTGCAGCTACTCCTCTCATTGTTTCATCTCCGGTGGCTTCGATCTGACTAGCTGGCAGAGCGAAACCGTAACGACCCGTATCCCTGAGTTCCAGAGTGTATGAATACTTAATTCCGGCAGCACCTTGAGGGGAAACGAGATGACTTCATGTAACAACAAATTTTGTTTCTTCCATTTTTTTGTCAAAACTTAAGTCAAAAAGATTTTTACCCTTGGCCCAGTCGTCGGATCCACCCGCGGCCGCGTTGAGAAGTTCAGGCGCAGTGCCGACACGGTAGCGGGTCCCATAAGTTCCAGAGAGCGCCTTGGCGCCAGCGTAGGCCAAAC
Organism: Heteromurus nitidus; assembly: GCA_034687055.1. Taxonomy (NCBI): domain Eukaryota; kingdom Metazoa; phylum Arthropoda; class Collembola; order Entomobryomorpha; family Entomobryidae; genus Heteromurus; species Heteromurus nitidus. The sequence goes on along the minus strand of JAQFZW010003686.1, from coordinate 8,180 downwards.
TGTAAAGCTCATTGTAATCCGCTGGCCGTTGTCGAGTGTAGGCCCAAGGCAAGAGCCACATTTGCGAGTACGAGTGGAAGCTCAAGTACATTTTGATTTGGTTCCGGCGAGCCATAATGGCATTGGCGACAGCAGCTGTTTCTGGCTCACTGAAGGCCCTTGGTCCGTGATAAACGTCACTGCATGGATCTCGGGATGATCCTTCAAATGAATTGAATTGTCAATTCATGTTTGCTATACAAAAAATTGATTATGAATAAACTTGGATTTGTATGGTTTGAAAATTTACCCGATACTGCCCACTTGAATGACCAGTTCCTGTTCGGATCGACTCTGCAATAATATGAAAATGTGTAATAACATAACTTTTGTGAACATGAAATGTGACGTGCTATATAGCCACGCATACCCAACGCATCGAGATCCTTGATTGCGGCTTCGAGTCTTCCTCCACATCCTTTCAGCTGTGTGCGTATCTGTTATACAGACAAGGTCAGGATAAATTAAGTGTTTCCACTATGTTCACTAATTGGCCACCTTCAACTTTATAAAAAACACCTATTTCCAAACTTACATTCATATCCGTCGACGTTGATGATTGGTCTGATGAGGAAAATAAGAACCAATTTAAATATTAGTCATATCATTTGTGTATCTGAATTCAACTTCATGATTTTTTTAAAAACAAAGCATGAATTTCTTCTCAGTTTCGACGTACACAATATACCAGTCGAAAGTCTCAACGAGGTCCTTGTAATCGTTGTTCGTGACAAGCTGATGCATTATGTAAGTAACTGTGGCAGGGGAGATCCACTCACGTGCGTGAATGCCTCCGTCTGGATATGAGCAATATAATGATTATTTTTTGCGCAGAACCATTATTTTTTTAGAAGCTCACAAATTACGAAACATTTTTCAAAGTCCATAGATTACCCATGAAAATTGCAGGTTTATTTCCATCTCCAGAGGAAATTGTGACCAGGCCAATTTCGCGTCCTTCGGTTGAAGTGCCAATCGACTGGTAACTCACCATTGGGTCTCGTGTTCCCTGCTGTTTCGCGTAGCTCATGATTACTGGAGGAAAGTTTCACGATAAAAAAATTCATGAAAAAAGAGATCCTCGTGATAATTTTTTACTGGAGATGGTTTATAGATTCGTACCATTGTACCGATGATAGCGATTCCAGCTCATTCCTCCAACAGCCTGCTTTTCCACGAACTCTTCCTCAACATCATTTTGACCTTCAAAGAGCGCCTCCACATCCTCAATAATCAACTCATTCCCCAAGCCCATGTCATTGATGGCTTTCTCCACAAATTCAAACTTGTCAGGGGAGGCCATTATGTCGACGGATTCATTCAAGGTGGGATATTTCCAGAAGGAAATGTCTGCAAACATTGTGGAAACACATTTTGGTAAACAAATATGTACATAGTAAACCCTTTTTGAAGAAAAAAAATTGTAAAAGTCGATCAAAGTTCTACCTTCACTTCCGTCGAATGCCATCAACTTCCCAATCAGATCTTCATTGGGCAAGGGCTCCGTCCTCAGCACTTTGTAGTTTCGGTAGGACTTTTTCCCATTTTGCGAGGTTGGACCTCCCACGGCAGCTTGTCCTAAGCAAAGGACTGCGAAAATAATGGCAATTGGAATCAATATTCCGACACCGGTCTGAGATCCATTTGCAGTCATTATAAACAATGTGCAAATATTACAAAAACCCACAAGAAGTTTAGAAAAAGACACTTTTCGCAATCAAGTTTTTCGACTGCGACTGATCCAGGTTCATGATGTTTCGCATCTTTTTATACAAAAAGTGTCATGTATAATTTTAAGGTTAATAGATCTGCTGTGTGTGAATATTGCTCAATTATTTTTTATGACTGCCAGATATTGGGAACTGTCTCTCGCAGTCGCTGTAAAAAAAGCACTAAATTGAGTCACACATTTCTCCGTACAACAAACACACCTTTCTGGCACATCCTTGCTTTATTTAGGTGAACTTTGCTAAGTTCAGTGTGTATTACTTAATTGGCTAAAACGGAGGTCGAGCAAAGTGCAAAACAGTTGAGGATGTCAAGTGCGTTCTGGCCCATTTGAAGCCGAAAATTGTTGTCTGGTTTACAAATTGGTATGAATTGATGCGGAGTTTGTGATAATTAAGTGGCAACGCTTTCAATTTTTCTGAAAAAATTCTGGATCAGGTTTGAGAAGGATTTTTGGACGCCTTTTGAAATCATGAATGGAAAATGATTAGTATAGAATGAAGAAGACGAACTTTAAGGGATCTATAAAAATGCTTGTTTACTTGTTTAGGTTAAATTAATTACTTACATTTAAGAAGTGAACTTGAAAATACGCAGTTACAAAACCAATTTAATCTTCAAAACACATATTCATTAAAATAACTTAATTCAAGACTTACAGAATGGGCCAGATGGACATCTTGCATTGAGTCGAATGAATTTATTTGCTCTTGGCCCGAATTGTTCCAGAGTGGAATGTATCGTGGAGAACCTTAATTATCGTAAAATTAGACTGACAATGGTCTACCCAGAAGGCCATTTGTTACAGGGATACAAATCCCTCCAGAGATTTCTGGAGAAAATGAATAGAAATTTCGAAGAGATTCCTGTCTGGGCCTATCTATAATTTTCTAACGTCGTTTATTAAAATAATGGCGTCAATTATTCGTTCCACTTCCTTATTCCTTTCCTTCCTATTATTCCTTCCGGATAATCATCGGTTCATATCTATATGCAATAAAGAAAATACTTGTGGTTTAGACAGAATACGGATGTTACGTATATTCTTACGTATGCTGTCCGGGTACGGAATTATACTAGAAAGCGAACGAAATTTTGTATCTTTCAATCTGGAAGAAATTATTAAATGCAATATCGGTTTCCCTCGAAGACTGAAGACGACATATTTTGTAAGAAGACGTAAACTAATCTCGATATTTCTCCTTTATAATTAAATATTTGTGAGCATTTTGAACTATTCACTTTCATGAATTCCTTATGTACGAGATAGTGTAGTCCTTGAAAATCCATCGGTTTGGCTTAGCCTGGTGGAACCTGCAAATATTGTTCCCGTAGTTATGAGAGACACCCTATGTTTTTTATGTTACCTTACTCCTTCATTTCCGCGTCCCCAACAGTAGTCCGCGCTGTAGATACACACTTGTCAAAATTCATTGTGAGTGTAGAAGCAGGTCATGTAACACGATTTTGCAAACTGCATATAATTTATAATTTCGTTAGAAGGAAATTAATCATAAATGTTGGTTCGTGTGTATGCCATTGTACTTATCGTTAGTTGATATTTTTGATGTATTCAAGTTGGTAAGTTGCTACAGTTTTAAGTAACGAAATGCTTAGATTATTCAATGAATTTGCAAAGTAAGCAAACATGACAATTATGTTACTTATCACATGCTTAACCGATGACAATGTCGTCCATGTCAACTGACGAAGACACTTATCAAAAAATCAGACCATAGTCAAATTAAACAAATGCACGTCGTAAATAATGCCAGAATAGACGAAGTCAAATATCTAAATTTGTCAGAATAACGATTTTGGAATTTACCCTTCTTTCTTATGGCAAATTTTGAGAAGTGCCTTTCTCAATTGACATGGACGATATCCAAAGCAAGAAATAGTAAATGGATGGCTCTGTTCTACCAGCTTTCTGCAATGTTACTCTTTCCTTTATCAGCATACGTAATTTCTATGTCAAATAATATAGCAGCAAACAAATTTTCTAACTAATTATTACCAAAATTCTAATTGCTAACTCTGCATTAATTTTCGTATATATATATTGGTCTCGTATGACTCGTTTCGCGTTGTCTTTGTGAGAGTGTTTCGTTCTCCAGATCTCACTTCAACCCAAGTTGTTTCCATCTCTCCATTTTTTCTGCAATTCCCATTTTTGACAGAAAGACAAAAATAAGTATTAAAAATATTTAAAATGCTTCAGTACATAAATATGTTGGGGTTGTACTCCCAAATGGTCAACATTTTGAATCTCGCTCTTTTCCAATGGGACAACAAAAATAAAGCGATGAGAGAAGTCCCTAATTTGCAAAAGCGTAAACGAAATTTGAAGTTGAAGTATACCCTACATTGTGTTATGTTGGTGGTCTTAATTTCTCAAATTGCAGTGGAGGCAAGGTCGGCGAATTCCCAATTCTATGTCACGCTAATTGAATCCAGTCTCATTGTGTATGATCTCATGTTCTGCAACCTCATCGTGAAATCTTGCCTGACAAACTTCTCTGAATTCATTGAAACAGTAAACAGTTTCCTCCACTTCGCAAGGGAATATGCACCAGGTTTCAACGAATTTGTAATAATTGCCCTTTTGACAGAGGTGATTAACTTCGCACTTTTGTATGTTTTCAGAAAAAGTTCGGTGGCGAAATCGATCGCTGATTGAAAAAGTAAACCATGTGTTCGTTTACAACATCTACATCGTGGCATTTACGTACCCACTTCTTGCCGTGTTTGGAATTCACTGGGGAAATCCGTGCAAACCCTCATTGGCTGGTTACTGGCTGCTACAAGAATGTCCCATAAAATGCAATGGTTGCCAGTTGGAGTTGCCATGGAATTGGCTCAACTTCCTGATCAAAGTCTCCATTTTTGTTTTCAACTTGTGGATTGCTGCTTTCGTCATGCAAGTTGGTATATTCTCGTGTGTTGTGAATTTCATTTTCCTCACATCGAGTTTGAAGGACTTTCTAATCACGTAAGAACCAAACACATGTTTTGAAAAAATTGCATTACGTTAAATGGAGTAATAGAAAATCTCAGAATGCCCCTGTTGTATTTTCCAAATTCGCGCTTGGATGTTGGATGGTCAACTGAGCATAAAATGGCGACTGTGAAAGCAATTGAAATGTTATTTCAGGTTTTTCAAACTGTACATCGGGTCTCGGAAGACGGTTTACGAAATGGGCGTAATGTTTCGGGAAATTCAATTGCTGGCTCTGTTGTTAAACACGATCAATGCCAATGTACTACTCCCAATGATGTTTGCTACTGGTGTAGGAGGTCTAAGTTTGTGTGTCGTTCCACTGGTGAGGATTCAATGGACTGTGGAAAATATTGCGCACTTTACATTTTTTGGAATTGGGGCACTGGTCGCGTTGTCAGTTACACTGGCTCTCATTGGGGGACTGGTTGGAACAAGTGTGGAGTTCAAACGAGTTTTGCATAAATTGAAAAGGGTAACATTCTGTCAGCGGGGGGTGATAAGCAAGCGGGAGGAGAAATGGAATACAAGATTCTACAAGTCGTGCAACATTTTAAAAATCAAGTTTGGCTACAGCAATTTCATCGAGGAGGTAACTCCTCTCAATTGCTTGGACTTTTCGATGGATCAAATTGTCCAGTTGCTGCTTCTTAGCTCAATTTAAAATAGCATTGATTCCAATTATGTAAAAAATAAAAATTATTATTAAAATAGGCCATGAATTACCCATAGTTTCGGGGGGAAATGTTCTTAATATCTGTTGACTTATGTAAATATGAATGTAACCAAAAATATATATTAAGTTGATTAAGTATATTAACTTTTTCCTTAAGTTGATGTAAGGTATGATGTAGAGTATGAGTTTACACATGACCTGTGCAGTCATGCGGGTTATATGCACATTGTTATCTACAACTGCGGTTCTCACTCATTTAAGTATGGTAGACATGAGCACACGTACCAAAATGAATATTTTGAGAGTTTCGAATATTGAGTGTAATTTTTTGGTGACATTTTACACTACACACTACTGCGAGTGCTACACTTATGTTTACTCATGCACAATTGTATGCTGATAAGTTTAAAATGATAACTCACTCAATTTAAAGAGTCAAGTTTTTCTCTAAATAGCACATGATAATGAGTATATGGGAAATTGATGAAATATCGACTTGCCCAAAACAGCGATTACTTCGAGTTTCGAGTTCTCTGGTTTCGAATAGCACCGCGACTGCTACTCTAGACCGACCACGACCCACACTGCGACCTTTACAACCAATATAATTCAAATTGTGAAGAGTTCAGATAGACTAACCTAAAATTGCGTTTGTTCCCCAATGAAAGTTAAAGTTGGTTAATGTTGGTCAAGAACATTTTACGTAAACTTGAAGCAAGTTAATCTGAACTATTTTAATTGTTTTACAAATATGACTTGAATAATAATTTGACATTTCGGGGAAAATTACAAGTTTTTCTGAATATGAATTGACAATGAACTCCCCAATTCTGCAAAGTGGCTCACAAGTCGTATACAATTTAACTTTTAATTGGTTTGATGTTGAATAACATTATAAATGTTACGTAATCTGCGCTACATTCTTACGAATCAGGGCTTTGACTCGGCGTATTTCAATAAAATTAGATTTTGAGTATACAGCTTCCGGTTCAAATGAGTATAACTGCGACTATTATGTTTCTACGAATCTGCGATGAGTAACCGGGTTATTTCATTAGTATGAGAAACCTGCGAAAGTAAGGTACAGGAAAGTTTCTTGCACGGAACCTTTCTATTCTGACATTTGTTTGAAAATTATGACTGCGACAAAATCTCAAATCTACTCTGCCTTTGGCAATGATATCTGCGAGGATCCCAAAACTGGTTTGGATTTCAAATATCTAGATCTTACACAGCTGCGTGGGATTAAGATATTTCTTCGAGATTGCTTCAACAGGTGATCTACTTCGGAAGTAATAAACTTCCGAAACTAAACTAATGACTTCGGATGATAATTGGGATTTGGTTAGTATGGTTATGGTGTTGCTTCTCTTCGGGTCCGTGCTCCGGATTGCGAAATGCTTGCATCGATTCAAGTGAGTGAGACTGACCATCTCTTTTTCTTGCGCCCGGCTAGGTCAACCACCAAATTCCTTTATTTTGGTTTCACAACTAATTGTTCACAATAATTGTAAAATTGTTTCAGAATTTGAGTAAGGATACCGCGGATTTTTGCGAGGATTCTGCGAATAATAGTTACCAAAAGTAAGGTAAAATAAAAATAAAATAACTAATTTGTTTAAATGTAATTATAAATATGACTTGTTAAATATGACTTTGTTATTTGTTGAGTGTCCGTATCCATGTAAATGGTTTACTACTTCAAAGAAAATCTTTCTTAGTCGAACACATAAAAATTGAAAAAATCTTACTTTAAAAAAATAGTAAAACCTGAATATGTAGATACTGTGACTACGAAAGTGACTTCGAATAATCATTCTAGATGACTCCGATATTCTACAACAAACGTCGGTATTAAAAGGTAATTCAATTCTGCGACCAGGTACTTCTGCGAGTACGGTATAATTTGATAAACAAATTTGGATACATTTCAGATTTGTTCAAACTCATGTTCAATCGTTACTTCGTGTGGTTTGGAAACTATTCCTAATATCACAACCCTAAAAAGAGCTTACTGTGAGTACTATAAGTTTATTACGGCGAATATTATGAAGTTTAGGACCCAGAAAATGATCTGGATAATCAAGAGTATAATCGGGACTTCGGTTCTGTAAAAAGATATTGAAAACCGCGAATACAAACACGGCGTGCATAGTCCAAAATGAGTTGGAAATATTTTTCTGACTTATTAGGACATTGGTAAACTAAACTTCGCAGATTTCGCAGTAACATTAATAACTGCTTAAGCGTACTATGAATATGTCTTGTAAGCACGTATACTTGAACTACCTGCGATTTTGGATTATCAGACTTAGTTATTAAGTTAAATGTAATCAAGACCTGCGTTTAAACATCCCAACTGGAAGCTGAGTATAAAAATCACGTTATTTCAACACTGTGTAAATTACGTTTGCGATGCGATGGCCGCTTTTTTGCACAAAATCCACGTATATAGACAGCAAATCCAAAACGTGGATTAAATGTTAAATATATGTTGCTGAATGTTAAAATAACGTAATATGAACGAGTGTTATGTAGCTCGAGCAACATCAATTCCACGTTTCAAAATCAATTCCCCATTGTAATCTTTGTGCTGTAAACAAGGCTTACTTCGTGTTATCAAATACAACTTAACTCGTTTAATATATAAATACATACATACTGAGCCGAACATGAGAAAGCCTATCCCACTAGAACGTAGTTTTTGTTGATGTGTCCGCTTCCTAGCGGAATTTTGGG
>JAQFZW010003685.1:0-12232 GCA_034687055.1 Heteromurus nitidus | reverse complement strand
GAAGTTCAGAAAAATATACCAGACAATATATTAATGAATTATTGCAATTTTATATGTAGTTTCTACAAAAATTTCTGAAAAAAACGAGTGTTTACAAGTATACAACCGTCCAAATTTACATGCTTGATGGCATGTCATGTTGCCCTTTGCCATGTCATCATGTCATGGCATGTGAGATTTCTCATTGCATGTAGACGACATGAATGGACATGACATGATCATTACATGTAAAATTCATGTACATGGGACATGATCCTTTCACTAGTGTGTAGTCATATTTTGCAATTTACGACCATAATCCCTATACCATAATCATAATATGCCCTATTGTCCCCATAAATCTAATGATGAAATCCATAGTCTTAAAAATTTTATTATACAAAGCTTAGACATGTCCCAGTTTGCCCTTTAAATTTTCAGGTAAAAAATTATTGAATTAAATCAATAATGCCAATTTTTGCATGATTTGTAAGACAAACTAGCCATACATAAATGCTTTACTAATCGTAAGTAAATACATGTGCATTGATTCTATACCTAAGGCACAATTCGTTTTCAGAATTCAATTCTGTTAATGGTGCGTCGTGAATTGTGGAATTACTAAAGTGTGCATTAATTTTGTTTTTAATATTATAATTGTGGTTTGTGGTTCATGGTGTGTGACTGATATGTAAATGAAACGTGCGTTTGATGATTTCACAATCTGAGATTTTACAATTGAAATTTTTCCATTTTCAATCATGTCCATAAAATTGACGAAACCTTCGCACCCAGATTCCAAGCAACGGGTAAAGGTTCAATGGCTTAACTGATTTCGAAACAAACCCATTATTACCTGTTTGATGATTAAACTGCATATTTATATTTTTTCATAATGTATGTACATATCAATCAATCAGTCAATCAGTTGTTATGGGGAACCTGCCGTGTCGGAGACGGTTGCAATGAGCCACTTAAGTTGAAAACAGAATCATCCACAACGTTCTCACCTACTCCATACCTCACTTCACTCTGAATCCCATTTTGTGACAAATCGTTTTCAGTTGTTTTCGTGCATGCAATACTACTAGCAGCCGTGTCCATGAAATTATCCACTTGTCTAGATACCGACATAGATTCATTTTGAAGGCCAATGTGTCCATAATCTTGACGCCTTGTTAACTGATGGCAAATATCCATAGGATTCACAGGTCCAGCATTCAATGCGTTATTCGCAGGCATGAATGGCGTTTCCTCAACGATTCTACTCTGATGTGGACCAACAATGTTGGAAATGCTAACTCCTTGATAAAGGAAACGATTGTCATCTTGTTCGGCTGCCGGAAGAAGGGGAACTCTACCACAGATTTCCGACAAGCACGACGATGTGGAAGAAACTGCCGAGGATGAACCTTTCTTCGATTTGTAGCGACGATTCTGGAACCATATTTTGACTTGATTCGGAGTTAGTTTGAGGTTGCGAGCAAGTGAGTCTCGCTCGTTAGCAGATAGGTAGCGTTGCAGTTTAAATCTTCGTTCAAGCTCCAATACTTGGGACTGAAATACACAAAAAAATTAAGCATAGTAATAAGCAATCCTATCGGGGCATAAAAAGGCATGTTATATGAAGCCGAAACTGGGGATTGCTTGGGGAAATGCTTCGAAATAAGGAGAGGCAGTGAACAAAGTGGCCCAGTTCACCTAAAACCAACAAGTCTCGATTTCGTGTGAATGCATGCTGCTCACTCTTTTCAACACACTGGGAACTGGTTGTGTTGCGTTCTCGACACGTTTCAAAGTGCGTGCGGTAGTCGTTAGGTAGCATTTCAGGGCATTGGGAACGATTGCCGCATCAGGTTCGCTTCTCTCTGAAAACCAGATCTACGACTGGGAGACTGATTAAAAATAAAAGTTGCATCTTGCATTCGACGTATTTTGATATGTTATAAAAAGATGTTTTTCTGTTGCATATTATAATTCCGTTCAAGGGTATGAAATATTAATAAAAGTATTTTCCATAACAATCCAGGCAAAATGGATTGAATAGAATTATATGAAGTATTCGTCCAAGTTATTAGCACTACTTCTAAAAACAAATTAACTTCATGTTGGTGCAATGGCAATAATAGACAACGAAGGTAGAATAAGTTTGAAATAGTTTGCCAGTAGGTAAGATGGTTATCAGCAGCGTTCTTCCTTGTTAGGTGAGTATGAGGGTGAGCTGTCGAACTTGTAGCGTGTATAACATTTAACTCTTTATTGGCAAGCAAACTAACAAGACAGAGGCTCCTAATTGGTCCGCTTACAACATGATTGAATTCGACTAATGGAATTCCAAAGTGGCATCATCTCGCATTGGCAGCAATCTGCTTTAGCTTAGCAGTGTTTGTTATTTGTCAATAGAATAAGGCTGCATGGATGTTAAAATGCTCTCTTTTCCGCTCCAATTGTAATAGTAGCGAACACACTGTTAGGATGAGATGGTTAGAATGCTTTAGTTATTTTTGTACAAATGAACAGTTCGTAACTAAAAGAGATTTTTACCTGTGAAAACAAAACTCTTGGCTTCCTTTTGATCTTGCTGGCTGAGTGGGCTGTCACACTGTCCTTATTATTCTTAAAATGTTGGTGAGTACTGGTAAAACGGCTTTTACCGCTAGTTTGACTACTCCCTGGAAAATGGGAAGAACTTGTGATGCTGTTGTTGACAGTGTCACCTCTTTGGTCGTGCTCATTTAGATATTCAGAGGAATGCTGAACAAGCCGACAGGTAGGTTTTGACCCCTCATTATGGTAGCGAAACGATTGAGAATATGTTTCTTTACCTTTTGTCTCCCTATCAGACCCAACGTCACGACCAATTGCTGATGGCTTCGAAATGGAACAAAATAAAAAATACACGTATTATTTAACATGTATACTTTAATGAGAGTATCTGACATCTCAAATTAATCTCTTTCCTTATAGAAATTAGAAATATTTCAAATTGTCCATTTTCGTTTGTTTCAATGCTATGTTCAGGTTCAGATCACGGCGGAAAACAATGGAAAGAAAACAAAATACTTGTATTTAAAAAAAGTACTGAAGAAAAGCCTAAATCGTGTCTTAAGAGTGCTTACAGCAACGAGATGATTTTTCTGAAGCGGCATTTTCTACTGGATTGTATTATCGTCAATTATTAAACAAATTTGAATTTAGCAATACTATTGTATTTCATATCCAGAATAATGTTGTTTAAGTAGAATTGGATTTCTTCATTTGTCATTGTTTATCGGAAAACCACCTTTACAAATCCCGATCCTTGATGCTGTCAAAGTTCAAAGTTGTGTTTTGCCGAAGAAGTCATTCGAAGCGACGGCAGACAGGCGCATGGCCTTACGAAAAGCAGGTTTGATATGGTACAACAGCTTCTGTTGCTAAATAATTAATGGTAAACATATGCCTAAAATAATGGAAGCAAATTCCAGAAGCAGACTTTTATTAAGTCATTACTAGCGCCACGTATTTACTACCCGAAAAGTAGCACGTATGTATGTATGTTTTATACCCTTAAACCTTCGAAATTGATAATTACTTCGCTGTCAATTCTGCGAAAGCTTCGAGGGAAAGAAATCACAACATCTGCTTCCCTTCTAATAGTTATTTAATTACCAAAAACGCTCGTTGATTCCCTGTCATATGCTCCCAACTTACTTGGCATGCATGGCACATAAATACACAAGTGTTGATACTGACTTCTATTGGAATATAATCAAAGTTGTCTTGTACATATTTATGATTCAGTGTGTCTTTATTTATTGCGAGTTATAATAATCAGAGCATATGTTTTACCACAAATGAAAACGGACTCTCGTGCAAAATTCTAACACTGTATTGCCTATATGCATATGCCAAGGTGAACTAATTCCTATCAAGGTCCGAAGCAAGATGTTTTGCATTTCTCTCTCGAGGCAAATTATACAATATGCAAATTGACCATTTGGCTTGTTTCTAAGCGCTACCCAATTTCTCTCGATTAATCAAAATAATTAAGAAGAATAAACGTATGCATAAATTGAAACTTGTAATTGAATCGCCCCGAATTCCAGATCTGCATATTATCACGCATTCATGAAGGAGTAATTATTATTCAGTAGCATATGAACTATAATAGTAGTTTCACAGGTACGAACGTTTTCTTTAAGAGTTATGTTGTTTTATTAATAAAAAGTCTGTCTTACCTTGTGTGAAGCAGGACCAGACTCTTGATTGAATGGAGAGCACAGGGATGTCAAATGGGCGACGTGGGGAGAAGTGATTATTGAATGACTTGGATAGTGTGGTTGTGTTGAGGGGAAGCCCGGTATGCACCTATCGATTGAATACCTTTCCATTGTGATTTTATTTTAAATATTGGTAATTGCATCAAGAATTGGCAACTGCAAAATGGCAAGGATGTGCTTCTTTGTAATATTAATTTTGGAAATTGGCCAGTAATTATCTTACCCATAAAAGTCCGGAGATGGGCGATATTCGTAGAGGGAATATGCAGAAAATACGTGATGATTGGGGCTGGTCGTTGAGGCAGATCTGGGTATCAGTGCACGTTCCTGACTAGCATATGTTGCTGCCTCGTAGCCACCAACATTGCTGGTCTGATTGAGAAGACTTTCATTTGACCAGAACTGATCCAAAGAATTCATTGAGGATACCGTGGAGTAGCATGATCCTTGAGTTGGTTCACGGGTAGAAACTGCAGCAGTTGTAGGCAGCATTTACACAGGTTCCCTCAATAATTATCCTTTAATTATCCTGTTTACTTTGCCTTTCTTGCAAGAAGAACTGTACGAAATTAACACTCACTCAGACGATATCTGCATACAATTTACATGCGAATTGGTAGAAACTCGAAACTTGCACTTTTGAACCAAGTCACAAATTATATGTCATTACTATTCTTCAAACCCTATCAAATATTATTTCATTACTTAAACTGCAAAATAAAATGCGAAACACGTAATAAAGTTCTTACTCCACTTCTAGGAAAAAGGAAAACTGGTGTACGGAAAACGAGCTATCCTTCTGGACTGGATGGCTACTCCAGACTTGCACTCCAGTTGAATTTGACAAACTACGAATAACTAAAACTAAAAAAATATGACCAGTGAAGCTGTAAGGTTTTGATCTATCCCTGTCTTACACAACTGTGCTGTTGATTACACATCGCTTCTAATGGAAATATGCCATTTCCATCCAGCACATCTTCCAAACTGTGTTTGGCGATAATTGTTAAAATGTTCTCATTCGTTTGTACAAGAAACCCACAAAAGCTCACCATGATCTTTTGCATTGCACATGGAAAGTCTTATGTTAAAATTAAGCACATTGCCTGTTTTACTTAATCTATCAATATTACAGAAATATTTGTATGACTTTACGATTTGAACCCAAAGACAGACGTCGAAATGCCTGTGGAGCCACAAAAAATAATAATTTGCTCGAACTGTGCAACATCACATTGTACAAATGCAAAGGTTGAGCGTGTCTGTCTTCTATATTTGTTTATTGTCATATCTATTCTATATATCAACGATTACACCAGCATAGCAGTACCCTGGAATGCAGTTTGTTAATCAAAACGTTTCTGCCCAAAAGATTCTTGACAGCGTAAATAGACAAGTTGGATACTTCGGAATAATATTAAAGTTTCTATCAAATGCAAACAAAATGTTGCAAATTATATGATTGCTTCATTTCGAAAATACTGCCACACATGAGAGCTTTTACATCTGTCTGGACACCCAGTGCTCGCTTCGAATTCACTTTGCGGAAGGAAGACTTGGCACAATATTGTGATAATATGGCCATTTTTAGTATAATTAACCATCAGTCACATGTTTTACGAAAGTTATTGGTTACAAACTGCGGATACTCTACAAAAAATAGTGAAACAATAAACATTCATAAAATGGTAGAGGTTCTTCAATTGAAACTTTGCAGTGTGATATCATGTAGTGTGATACGTAATGATTAAGAATTACTAGAATTTATCTTAATTTACCCTTCAAATGGAGACATCACAGCAATTAAATTCACTTTTCGGCATTCATTCTGACCCAGCACGCTACCAAACGTTACTCGTAGTTTTTTTAAAGCTAGAAAAAGGCATATCATCACATCGTCGGCAGTGGGTGCATAAAAGAGCATGTAACCGAGTCTGTCAAGAATGAATGTACGCGTATCTTACGAGAAATGCACCTGCTTTAACTCACTCACTCACTTGTGATTTTGACAGACACATTGGATTTAGTTGTTGGAAGTAACAAACCACGAGACAAACTGTTGTTGAAATGAAACAGAAACGTGTAATTAAGATAAGTCATCGTATCACCATCAAGTTAACTTTAAACGCTTGCCATTGCCTCAAGCTGAAAAAATGCTCATGTTCTTCAGGGAAATGGAAACGTTTCTCTTATTTGTACATGATTTTTTGAAAAAGAATTTAGGGAATGAAGGGAAAAAGAAAAAACACTTTTACGAGAGGCTATATGAGATTTACATGAGTTGAGCTCTCAGGGCTCCCACTTTGCCATTGTAGCTCATACTCATTACATCACAGAGCCAACTCCATTCGTGGGTCTGTCCAGTCGGCATCAAATTTCCTAGAGTAGCCACCACTGAATTGACTTGAGGCAATAATACTATTTAGGTTGGGAAACATCTTAATTAAGCTCTTGACATGTGCAGCCTTTTAAAAACAATGTAACAACTAGATTCAAACAAAATGCATCATGTTTATGCACCGGACATCCAGGATAACGCAGTTTCAAAATAATATTTTACATATTTTATTAGTTTTAAAATTGTTCATTGCACAGACGATATTCAACCAAAATTTGTCACACATTGTCACTTCCTACGCTTCATTTCTCATCTGATGTGTCATTTCGCATTGAACAACTTCATATTACGTGCATTTGACCATGTTTCCGATTTTAGTCTCCAAACTTTGATTTTGAATCCCTAAATGGGCTCTCAACATAAAATTAGAAACCTTTTGGTTTCCAACGGTGTTTACTTATTCTCCCATTTGATATGGATGCGATTTGAAATTTTTTAATAAAATTTCTTTATTAATATCTCCTGTGAGGATTTTCACTGTTTGTGAATTGTAAAACTGTTAAGCCAGCGGTAGTTCCACCGATTATATAAATAAAGGGAGGAAAGGAAATCCACAGAGATTACCGTGTAAATCTGCGGATTCTCACTTGTAATCCTGTATGACGTCTCTAAATGGAAACAATGTCGATGAGCGTTGGACAGTTAATCTGATAGCATTTTATTACGGACTGATAGAATAAGTTGCTGTGGAATCAATTAAGTTTGGTCAAATGAGCCCTATCGTATCAGCTAATATGTAATAGTTATTGAATAGTGGCAATTCTCCACCCTCTCTCTCCCCATACTGTTATGCAAGAAGAAACGTCTGTATAATATGTTGCACTCTCCTCGATTTTTTTGTCTTGTGCACACACCATCATCCATCCTCCATATCCCTGCTCGAATCCTTTTTTTCCGTCTGTTGGCCGTCCTATCATAATATATGTGCATGTGCAGGGTATCATTAGCAGATATTTTCTTCACCCGAAAAAAGAAGTGTGTGAAGTGAATGATGATACCTATACAACTACTTACGACTGATGATGATGCTTATTTGACATTGGGGTTCGTAAATGCAGAGGCGACTAAATACAGGATATTAAGTATACACGGCATAAACGCTTATAATTATATCGAGAGAAGGCAATGGACTGGCATAGCATGACACAAGGCAAGAAGGCAGCACAGCACAACGCAGCAGCTCAAGTCAGGAAGGAAGGATTTGTGTCACACTCTTGTGCATTTTTCGGTGCTTAATTGACCGGGAAGAGGAGATTATAGAATCATCGCCCCATTAATGCTTAACTTTGCCACTGTCGAGGGACACCGATGTGCTTTTCCCGTCCCTAATGGCTTTTCTCGTGTTATTATTGTTATTATCATCAATTCACCATTATCATGTTTATCTTACGTAACGTACATCCAGTTTACCAAGAGTTGTTTGATTATGTTCACGTTCCCCCTTTGTTTGTCGATCAGACGAAGCGAAACCGTCGAGTTGCTCTCGTCAAAAAATATGATAAAATCGTATATTTCATAGTTTTGTGCGGATGGGTGAATATGATAGAGTTGAGCTACGGTAATGCGGATTTGCATTCTGCGGGTTCCATATACTTAGGGAGTACTCCGATATTCAGTAGCCAATTCCTTATTAGAAAGCTAATAGAGATCACTTACAGGAAAGCCTTGATTTATCCGTCGCAGAATGAGTACATCCGTTTGTTTCGTCTGGCAGCATAGCTCTTTAGAATCGTGTGACCTTTTAAATTCGGGTTTTCCAAAAAAACTCCAATATCAATTGTAATGCTATTCTGATTGCTTCATATCGAAAATTTCCATATTTACAATGCCTTATTGACATGGTATTATTTTCGAACCTATTTCCATCTCAATCATGAGCCGAAGGAGGATTAAATTGCGCAGCAGTTATCGTACATTTCCATCTCTTGATTTTCCTTAGTTTCAATGAGATCCTGCCTAAACCCATATTTTATAGGAGCAATTCAATGAAATTCTTTTCTTACCATTCTTGGAAAAAAATTGCTTCAACATACATTTATCAATCTTCACAACGCTCAAGTAGGCGGGCATGTTCCCATCTCTCGTTGGTGGAAGTACCATATTATTTTCTGGAAAAGAAAATTGCCGGCAATTGTATGCCTGGCGAGAAGGTATCACACCGAATGCAAATACACATTCGAAGTGATTCCATTAGAAGACAAGCATACAAAGTTGTGATATGTATTCGGAAAGAAGAATGAGAAATAGAAAATTAAAAGCCATGATAGAAATAAGCCACTTTTTTTCGTTTCGGTTGAAAGAAGCTCAATTTAGAGCGTGCGCCCTCCTGATTCCCCAGCGGAATTCTTAAAGCACTAAGCAATGAAATTGCTGGTGAATGCATTGACAACTTTTTTTTCCGAGAGGCACATTTGACAATCATTTATGCGTTGATGAGATTCAAATGGGACGAAAAAATACGAACATTTTTTTACACAAAGAAGGAGCTAAAGGGAATTGAGATAGTTACAATTACATCATTGCTTCAAAAAATAAAATATTCCAAGTGTCTTGGCTAATGGTAAAAAAATCGAATATAGGCGTGCACTCTCGTAAGTATATGCATGCGTCTTTTTTTCGGTGCGGGACGCGAGAGTACGGGAAACCTTTCTCCTCTTAACTCGACGTAGTAGATATTGCCTGATATTAGGGAATGTAAGATTACATTTATTATCCAGAGAAATGAATGAGAGAATAAAGGTGGCGAATGGCTTTGTCAACCGAGTAGAAAGCCGATGTAGCATCCACCATCAGTGATAATATTGAACTTGTTTTATTGTAGTTTGAAGAAAGAAGGATATTGTTAAAGTTTGCTTACTCCCTTTTGCCTTTCCTCGAGACCTGCACATAATATATAGAAAAAAAGTGAAGAAAGTAAATGTATTTTTACTTGCATACGTAATGGCAACGCTACAAAGTCCTCTCTCTCACTTCAAAAGAAAGCGGAGTGAAACGAGAAAGAAATTGAAATCTGCATAAAATTTATGGTGTCTCAAAGGTAAAAATGGTAATAAAATGAAGGGAGACTAAATCCTTTGAGTAAATTGAATTGCAGAAAAACGACTTCAATTTAAAAACGTCTCCACTGGAAAAGTGGTAAAGAAGAGAGAGAGAGAGAGAAAAAAAAACTTTTTTTCCGAAAGACTTACTTCTTTCTCTCCATATCGTCTGCTTTTTTCTCTCTCGAATACGTTTTTTAGATGCCACTTTTCTCGTTCTGTAGTTTTCCCAAGATTTACATTATTACCGTTGGCTCTATTGTATTATAATGTGAGGTGTGTGATTGTATGCATGCTAAGATCAGTAAAAATGTAATATCAAACTTATAGATCTTATGTGTTTCAATAAGCCTCCGTCGCTGAACTAAATATGTGCCCTTTTTACTTGTGTCGGTACGTCGTCGCTTTAATAAATGTACTGGCTTGGAGGAATGTTTGCATGTATTATTTATTTCAGTTCGGGAACAAGGCAATTGAGCATGTATGTTTGGAAAGATTGATATTCCGATATTCATAGCTTCCCTATCCTACTTTGCTAAAAATGAACGCTTGCGCACAGCATATCCGTTGAGCGGGACAAAATAAATATGTCTCTATAAACCTTCATAATAAAAATGCATTTATCTCACCGACAACTATCAAGCAAGTATAGTATCCAAGGACCAAAATTTTTAATGAAAGTTATCATCGTTCAATTATGTAATCATTGTTTCATTTAAACCTTTAACTTGTTTTGAGAATTCAACGAAGAGACTTTCACTAACACTTTCATTAACAGAATACCACATGGATCTTCCGCAAGAATGTGTTCTTTGGTATAGGCAAATCAAAATATTTCACGTTTATAAATAAAAACAATCTTCAGAATAAATTTTGTGTTATTATTGCAAAATTCGTCGAAAATGGAGCACGGAGAAAGTGATACTCGGGCTACTAGTATTTTTACTACCTGATGGTTGACTACACGATTGTAAGTAGATGATTTTTTTGCTCGAATTGGATAACGTAAAAAAGAGTTGAAAATGGAACATGCAAGTTCAGAAGAAGAAATTCACTCGAAATTGAATTGAATTCATTTTGAGATGTCCCATAATGTTTCACACCTCTATGCTTTTTCTGCCTTTCTCCCAAGTTCTTATTTAGATTCCTCGTTTTGGTAAACGTTTCCACGTCCGCTCTCAAATAAAAACTCTGACATGGCCTCCATTTACTTATACATATGCTAGCACTTTCGTCCATGTTCACACAAGCCCAATTCAAAAGTCAGGGTGAAATTCTCGGCGAGATTTGAATAACTTGAATATTTTCTTGCGAGTTCTCCACCGTAAGTGCCAAAGTTTCTATAATTCATATTCAAGTTGTTTCTGGAATTGTAATTTTAACTTTGTAATCGTTCAATGGCAGGTGAAAAGTAAAGGAACATGTGAAATGTTTAGTCCTCGAAATATTTCAGCAGTTCAAATTGAATTGATGAGTATACTTTAGTTTCCTCAAAATACGGAGGATCTTACATATTTCTATCGCATTTTCGCTTTCTGAGATGAAACATTTCATACTAATTTACTCCGTGGCATTTCATGCGCTGGCATTGTTAAGTAACGTAATTTTTAATCACATAAAAATGAGTTAAATATTTAAGTATTCGGTTGAGTGCATTGAATAAGTAAACTTGGCAATCAATCAATTAATTGGACGAAGCTATATAGTTTTGCCTTTGTGATCTTCATTCTTAAGCAGTTGTTGTGCGTTGTGCACATGCACCTTACAGAAAGTTTACTATATAATAAATATTATGGCACAAGAAAGAAATAATTCAAAAAAATAAAATGTAATACTGCCCTTTCCAAATTACTGCAGAAAATGAGCAATTCCTTTGCTCGTTTAAAATGTTTTAAAGCTTTCACAAGTTAGGCATGCGAAGTTGAAAACTGTCAGAATCAAATAAAAACCACAATATTGCACATATAATATAAAATAATAATGAGCAAATATAAAAAGGGCCGGAGAGGAGTGCAAAGCCCTGTTGTATAATATGCCTATGTATACGGCCATAAAGATCTAGTTCATTGTCGTTGGGGAGGAATAAAAAAGAGCCATAACATTTCGCTGTATATGACAAATGCAATACGTCAACAAAATCAACATTTTTACTGTCACAAATCTAAGCCATTGTGATCCTTCACAAGATGAATTGAAATGTGCAAAGTATCATGAATGGTGTGCATTAGCTAAAATGTCGGTTTAGGGAACATTTTATTCCTATTCTAACGATAAGTATGAGGAAAACAGGATTACGTTTTTACGTTTTGTTTGTTCGGCATCTCGCGTGTGTGTCCACAAGACGGGTTGTGCGCAGGCAGCATAAAGCACGTGTGTATATAAAAGTGTGTACATAGCTTTCCCACAATATTATTTTGCTGGCTATTCCTCATTTACAAACTGTGAGGAATAATATGATGAATAATACATATATTCGCGTAATCTACAAACATAAAGCTGGAATGAAATTTTTGTGTGTCCATGTGTGTATCCATGTGTGTGTCCATGTGTGTGTG
>JAQFZW010003684.1:0-12232 GCA_034687055.1 Heteromurus nitidus | reverse complement strand
TACAACAACGTGCATTATTAGGTGAGGTGTCCACATGTGTGTATACCCCAGATGCCCTGGCAACATCTCTACGTGGAATAAAGTTTCACGGAGATTTTCACCAGCATGGGACTCCGTAATTAGAAAATTTTAGACACACTTTACAAATCTTCATTCTTTTCCCCCATAACTTCGTCGCACTAATAGCTCCTGCGCTGTTTTACAAGGTACTTGAGAAGAGTTGCCTAATTTCATAACGCCGTTGAACAGTAGCGATGAATTTTCGGCAAGAGGATCTTGTCTTCCAGGTGTACGTGCTTTTGCTATGTGCGTGTGCCTATATGACACGCATTTGTCGTGATTTTTATATATATTCTCTGGAGGGAAGCAAATTGCGTTGTGGAGCGACATCATTCAGAGAGTAAGCGACTCGATCTTGTCCTCTCCTTCTCTGCATTGTGTGTGGCAACGTCTTGTATCGAAAAAATTAGGAGGACTTATTCGGATGCAGAAGATGCACAAAACTTTAGCTATTCACAAGGATTTGTGTGCACTGCATTGAGGACGTGTAATAGACATAATTTTTTAGAAACCCTTTGATTTATTATGTTTAAGGAAAGGAACTTTTTCAACTCGTTCAATTTCTGTCTCTCCAATTCATTGTTAATTCGTTGAGAGAAGAGTTGTACGATCTCAAGGGAATTTTCCTTCAGACTTTTAAGTCTGAGGACGTCAATG
This sequence comes from Heteromurus nitidus, assembly GCA_034687055.1. Lineage (NCBI taxonomy): Eukaryota > Metazoa > Arthropoda > Collembola > Entomobryomorpha > Entomobryidae > Heteromurus > Heteromurus nitidus. The sequence goes on along the minus strand of JAQFZW010003684.1, from coordinate 11,515 downwards.
AGAGAATAAATTGGGAGCCATATAACGTACATATGGATAAGAGGAGAGAGAAAGGATGTGTAGACATATATTTAGTATGTGCTGAGGTAGGCAATCTTTTGTCACCTGCCCGAATTTTTAGGGGATCCATTCTGGAGTGGTTAAGCTAAAAACTCGTCAGCTGTTGTAACTTTCTGGGAAGATGGAAGAAGGGGAAAACAAGGAATTTTAACTCTGTACTACACAGTCTGTAGTTTTCCTACATCTTTCCTGAATTCACGTAATGCGCACTCCCCCAAGCTGAGTTTCCTCATCCGCTATCTGCACGATGAAAGTCGTGGTGCACGACATCCGAAATATTCCTGTGTGAATATTTCCACCACGTATGTATAACAGAGCGGAGTGCATAAGGGAAGAGGGGAAACCGTAAAGCCCTTCAGAGACATGTTGACAACAATCATAAGCAGAGAGAGAGAGAGAGAAGAGAGAAAGTGGAGGAGGAGAAAAGGAGAATCAGTCATGGTGTATGGCAAGAAGACGTTTTTTCTCTCTCTCCAGCGTAATTGTGTTGTGTTGAGTGAGACGATGTATGTAGGTGCTTAACTCAGGCAAGCAAATAATATGCATCCCTTTCCCCCTTCTATTCCAATTATTTCATGGATCCAAGAATTCAAAGTTTCTAAACCAAATTGAAAGAAATTCACCTCTCCCTTTAACGAAATTCCCTTTCCAGGCTGAATTCCTATGACTACCTTCTTCTCTCTACCTTCCCTTGTGCTGGTGAAAAAATGTTGCTAACCATGCACGACAAAGCATTCTTTGTGTGTTCTTTTACTTATCCTTTCCCCATACTTGGTGTGCTCTTTGTATCCTGAGCTCTGTAAATTCTTGTTTCCTTCTCTCCCTACCTGTGTTGCGAGTGAACACACATCTCTCTCCCTCTCTCTACATACATATATCGAAATTCCTTGGGTTTACCCTAATACTAATATTGTTAGCATAGGAAGGTAAATCCAGACAAATTTGAAAGTATCACTCGACCATCATCTTACCTTGCATATTTATTCCCCTCGTCGAGAACAGCCCTTGTGTTCTCTCCAGAGAGAGAGAGAGAGAGTAAAAAATATACATATACTCGACTTGAGAAGGATTGGGTCAGAGTTGACTGTGTCCTTTCAGCGTCTGGGGAAATGTTGTAGGAGAGGCGAAGGTGGACAGTGGAAAAAAAGGAGTTGGCTCACCACTTCACATATATGTACACTTGCAAGATAGCAAAAAAAGGTATTCAATATATATTTATATTAGGACATGAAAGGTAACCAGAAAAAATGTATCTTATCCTTTTTTGTCCACAAGATCAATCAAAAATTTGTTCCCTAAAGTACTAACCCAAAGCTACATCCTTTGTGGAATTCTCATCTTTCAGTCCACGTTTTCCTGGGAGCATGTTGATACCAAGTTCTCTTTTTTTTGAGGAAACGGATGTACCCTTCACTGATGTCGGATATTCCATGAAGGTTACACAAGTAGAGTGCATGTGGATATATTATTTTGTGGCTATTACCATTACCATGTTTTTCAACATTTGCACAACTGCTTTCACGTCTTTGAATATGTGCATATACTTACGCAATGAATTAGTGTTTACATTTTCCCTGCGTTTTTTGTGTTGCTGCCCTCCTTTTGCTGGACAACCCATCTGCTTCAAAATATTAAAGTAGAGGTCGAATATGAATAAAGCCTCTCTTCTACGAATTGAAAATGTATTTCAAGATGGTGAAGTTGAAGTGATTTTCATTTGAGATGGATTTTGTCAAAAAAAATCTGTTTGCCTCGTTCGTTCGTTCTCGTGAGTGCTCTCAGTTTCGATAAATTGTGGGACGTGAATAAATGAGCATGCTTATGTCTATTTGCGGTTCTGATTTTCAACGGGGAAATATCATATCACACTATCTAATTGCCGAAGCAACGCTCCTCTCCTCTACAATTTACTGCATTAAATTAGGGGAACGATTTACAAGCCCAGTAAAATGTTTAGTGCCCGTTGAGCAAGTATATTATGCACTTTTGTGAGAGGAAAGGGGGTTTGTGCATAGAATTGCGGTTGGCTATATGTGTGCGAACGTATACTCGCGCGTCCATCACATCAGATAATATTTTGTCAAATGGAGAAAGTTGGTTGTAGTAATGGTGTTTTTATCAGTGGAGACAAAGAATTGGCTCTCTTTTTTCACTTCAAAAACAGTATAGTGGAAGGCCATTTGGGAATATGGTGACTTTTTGCTATGGTCACTGACGTCAATATCCTTTCCCTCTACTAAACTTTCTTCTCCTATTCCGTGTATGTGTGGTTGAGTGTACTTATATATATTCGTCGTGTGTATTGCCTTGATATTTGGTAACAACTAAGAAAACATAAAGCGCATCGAGAAAAGTCTAGGCAATGAGCAAAGATCTTTTTTATGTTTCCTTTGGGCATACTTACGTAGTGCGTGAAGCCAAACAATAATTGTTGCCTCACTTTTCCCATCTGTCGAGTCCCCCTCGCTTTTGTTATAAGCAGCCTCAGAAAGGGCCTCTACATAACTTCCCTTGTGCTCGCTGATTCGACTCCATGCAGCGTACTTTCTCCCGCATAAGTGTACGTATGTTGACTGCGTGTGGAAGCCCTGTGTGCTGACCATCTCCTTCCCCATAATCTCTCTTCGGATAAAAGTATCAACTGCCATCTTGCTTTCTCTCTCTTTCTCTCTCACACACATACTTATATACACCGTAATGATAATGTAGTTCTTTCCCAAAGATGCATACATCCGTTCCCTCTACGTCTGAGTGGAGAAATGTTTGTATATGTGAAAAATGTCTGTGTGGAGGAAGGAGGAGTGAACTCAGTGACATTATGAGCCACACGGTGACACACGATTACTGTCCACTTCCTTTTATCCTTTAGATTTTTTTCTCTCCAGAAGAGACCTTCTTCTCACTCATTTCGTTTCGACGGCGGACTGTCAGCGGCACTTATGTATAATTCAATATTAAGATGACGATACATGCCCCACACCGCTCCCCAAGTGATTCCGGCAAACCCTTTTTAATGTAATGGCTGTGAAGTGATCTCCGCCGCGGTCACTGTCGGAACATGGTTTCACCCAAGTATATTATTTAGTAGTTGGTGAAAAGAGTTGAAACGAGGAAATGAATTTTTTCCTCAAGTATATAAATTGGAGTCTTCCTCGTCCTACTGCGTTTTATGATATAATGTCTCAACCGGTGTTCCAAAAAACTGAGGGAAAAGGGCGAGCATAAGAGAAAGAATGGGGATATATATTTGGATGGCATAGAGAAAGTACGGCACAGATGTCACGAAATACTACTCTTCCCATTATATATGTTCTTAGGACTGTGATACATGCAGAAATGGAGAAAAAGGGTTGACAGGGCATCTATATCGAGACTGACAAGAAGAACGGTCCATTAATCTTTACCTGTTATGCTGATGAACATTTTTTTGGGGGGAAGGGAGAGCTTGTAAGAGAAGATGAGATTGCCTTGCTGACTTTTCCTACCACTTTACTTTCTCCAGTCTTGACTGCAGCCGTATGTGTGCAGCTCAGCTCGCTCTCTCCTCGTACTTTCTCTCTACCTTTCAGATTCAGATCACACTTTGGTAACTGTTTAGCCACTTGAGTAATTCTCCTATTCTGCCAAAAAAAAGTTATTCATTCATCACCTGGTAAAGTATCATTCACATTTTCACAACTTTCAGGCTGGCTTCCTTTCCCTTCACATTGATGCAAGGCGAACTCGTATTAATACGAGAGATGTTCTTTCCTTCTTCCCAACATTACGAGTTCTTTCTTGGGACATTCCTGGCGGTAGAAAGAGCAAGTATGCACTACGTATACCTATTCACATTTCATGGTTTGAGTCGTTCCAGAGTTTGATAATTTAGTGTCCTCGTTTCCTTGAGACACAGTGGTGTGCATATGCATATATGAGACGGAAGAGAGAATATAGAATGAGCCTGTTTCCATACATATCCACATTGTTTTCTCCCATTTTTACTGCTCCGGTCCCTCCGTCATGTATTTTTTTCTCAACTGGATGACGAAGGCGCTTCCATTGAGTGTGAGTTTTGAGTGATACCCATGCACTGTCATCTCTGATTAAGGACCTAATTAATCCGTTAAACCGGGAGTGAAGCAAGTGTACCAGACGTATCTAATGAAGAGACAGAGAGAGAGACTATCCTTGCGGAAATCATTAGTTTACACAAGTAGTGAATGGGAAAGTTATGTTGAATTAAGGCTTGTGTAGCTTTTTCGTCGTGTGTATGTATACAAAGGTTCCGTGTTGGGCTCACCTGACATAAATAGATTACCATGCCGTAAAATTACTTCATATATCCAAGTTTGATGACCACCACGTTTTCCAATTTACCAAGTTTCAAGGTTGCTATATATCCAAATTCGAAGAAGCAAATGCAAAATCATACACCTTTTTGCCATAAAATACAATTTCAAGCATGTTGGATTTTGAAATTTGGTGAAATTAGATGGAACATTTGATTATTAGTCACCCTGGTATACACGGTTAATTAGATTATAGAAAAATCAAATATGGCAAGAGATCCAATGTATGGTAGTCGAATTTATGAGAAAGAAGCCCTAAGGTCCAAAATACATCCATTACACGTTAATGATTACCCGGAGCGGCGCAGTTTATCTATAAAAAAATCTTTACAATCGTCATGTTGGTTGGCAAGCGAAGTTGTGTTGCTATAGTGAGGATATTTATATGGTTGTAGAAGTGCTTGCTTGACAAAGCATTAGAAATGCATGAAATGTTCTATCGAACTTCTTCAACATAACTTTCTCCACGACGGAGAAAGAAAGGTGGGAGGAACTGGAACGCCACAACAATAGAAACAGCATTACCATAAACCATGAGAACGCGCCTTCTCGCCTTGTTAAGAGAGGTATTAGTGGTTGAGGAGTGTGGTTCCCGTGGAGTAACAGACGGAGCGATGGCAACGTTTTCCATGAGAAAATACATCGCTCACTCAAGTAAACAGGCCCATTGTGTTTTCAATTATTTCTCTGTGCGGTCTAATTCAGTCAGTGTATTTCGTGGATCGGTGACGTAAGAAAAAGGAATTTGCTTAGCAGAATGCCTATTTCTCCACATTCTCCTCCTTTTATTATAAATTCCATTCATGACCTCTCATTGACGTCGTGGTTTTTTGGAGGAGAGCAGTGCGCGCACACCTAAATGCTCTGAACTGGGGCAAGGCTGTGCTGTGTTAATTAGCTCAGTATAAAAGTGCTTCTCTCCCACTGCTCATCTCTATATTCTCAAAGGCACACTGCTGTTTATCATAATACTGGATGTGTGAGATACGGGAACGTTACGTATGAATTATAATTTCTTAATTTCGCCCTTTATTTTGTGGAAAATGCCTATGTTTATTCTGCCAATTCAATTTAACAAGTGCGCATGATTATTTGAAGATTAAGTTATCAGAGAACGATTATATAAGAGTGAATCCACTGGCTTTTGCATATATATAAACTAGTGAAACACTAAGAAAACCTCAAGGGGAGTGCTACTTGTGGTGATTCATGTCAGCCCAAGGTGGCAGTGCACAAACCTCCCTGAATAAATCTTTCTCAGAATTAATTAAATTACATAAATCGGCGAGAATGTGTTAAAATCATCCATGCACTCGTATAAACATGCCTAGAATTTGCAACACTATTTGATTCGCGAAAAAAATTATTACATAATAGCAACATAAATGACAGAATGTGTGTGAACTCGACTAGTGTGGTGTAGCACATATAAATTTAATACCGGAACTCCGAAAAATAAAGGGAAACCCTTTTTTTAGCATTATTATGTCATAGCCGCATCAAGCGTTGATTGGTTAATGCACTCACGTTTTCACAAATTGCTTGTCTTTGGCATTATTTGCCTCCATTTAATTCGAATACTAATTACTTTATAGGCCGAGTAACTGAATACGACGACAAAGAAACTCACTCAAAATTCCTGACATCGCCGACTAGGAAATGTTAGAGGACCGTACAACGCAACAATGATTTCTCGCACACACGCGCTCCGCAAAATGCAGCAAGTAGAAGTCAGCAGGTGAACAGTATTATGTACATGTACTAGTTACATCTCAACAAGCTTTCACAAAAATACTTCCTCTTTTAAGAAATCAATTTAAGTGTATAAAACTACCTTTTCTGGGAATGCTTTCCCCATCGCATCGTCTTATATTTTCTACATCCATTCAACTGACTCCCTAACCAATAGACATCTCTCTAAAAAAAATACACAGCATTATGTTGACGATATTTCAATCAAGTTTTTTAAGGAAGAACTCGACTGATTCTGGAGAAAGTTCACTAGCTAAAAAAAAGTAGTCCGTTGTGAAAATGAATCTATCCTAGAAAGTGGCAGTTTATCACAATAAAAAGATATTCTGGCGGTAGTTAACTCTGGTCGTCAAATTGACCGATCATCCAAAAGCAAACTAAAACATTGGGGGAAAGGATGCCAGAGAATATTCTACAATTCCAAATTAATTCCCTGTATTAATTTTACTTTCCAGTTGTTAATTCATTGGCCATTGAGGATAGCTGAATGAGGATATATACACACATTTTACTCTAGATACACGAGTCAATGTTACCAGGATTTTTATACAAGCCAAAAGAACACATACACACACACACACAAAATGTACTAAAAAGCTAAGCCTCTATATTTACCGTTATAATATGCGACAAGAAAATTTTGAAACATTGGGATTACAAGATGTACTTGAAACTTTCAAACGGCACAATATGAGACTACATTTTTCAACTATACCTATCTACTTACAAGTGAAGGTGCATTTTCGGTTTAGACTAATTTTTATGGTGATAAACGTACAACTTTTTTTAATATGCCATAGGGAAAACCCAAAGTTGAAACAATCGATTATGCAAAATACAATATATAAAAGTTAATCTTATATAAGAATTCTATACACTAATGTACTATATTTATACATAATGTGTGTACATGTACTTCTGCTTCATTTAAGCGTGTGTTGACGATAGATAATATATGATATAAAAATATCCGGTAAAAACTCGTTGATGTAAGTAAGGTGCTGCATTTCTACCGATACTAATTCTAAGAAGTGTTTGACCCCAGCAGTGTGGCAACCAAAATTGCATTTTGTAGAGGAGGGTCTATATAATGATTGTTTCTTGGGTCTACAACATTAAAAAAGGGTTTGTGAACTAGTCCTGAAGGATACCGCCACCTTGGCAAACTGTTGATGCGTGATAGTAAACCTACTCCATATATATAGTTAGTTAGTGTCTACGTACAACAACAACAAAAAAAAACTCTCTACTACGGTAAACTTTCCAGCATGCTTCATTTACACATAATGAAATATCACTGGACATGGTACGCAAACATAAACTTTGTATACTTTTTATTACATTTCCAGGCAGATTTACGAGCCTGTTCATGATGAAACACGGGTTAATTATTACGATATATTCTAAATAAAAGTTTTTTGAGGGGAAAATTAGTTTTACATTTGATTAGGGAAGGATATAAGTATAGTGAACTACTGATATATAATATCTATACCGCTATATACACAGGAAAAAAACAAACATTTTACAACGATGTGTACCTCTCCAGTTGAGGCGATCTTAGAGGATTTTTTTAATAGTATAGTCGTCAAATGTGTAGGGATGAGGGTTGTTATTTCAAGCACAAACTTGGAAAGTATACGTGCGTATTAAATACCTAGTTATGTACTCAACTGCTACTACTACAACAACTGCGATTTTAGGTATGGGAGAGTGTTCACACAAAACACAACTCTTATGGCCACCTCGACTGATTACACTTTAAGAGATACTTTTATATACACAGATCAAATGTGGTCGAGAGGAGAGAGGAGGTTCCTTTTACTCACAAGTCTTGATGGAGAAAGTATTTACATCAACGGAATAATAACCCACACGGTGAGAATATTTCCTGTGGGATAGCAGAGATTCGTTTGGAGTAAAGGCTTGCTTTGGACAAGAAATGTGTGAGAGGGGAGTCTATTTTTTGCTACGATTTCATTCGAAAATGTAGAGACGTTGCTGAGGTGACGGAGTCTCACTTTGACTACATGGATTCATATATATATAAACCATAATAATAAAAAAAGAAAACAAGTTTGTATGAAAACAGTTGTGAACTATGAACTAGGGACGTGAAATAAAATAGCTATATAAAACCATTTTACCAGCGTAATAAACTTGTTGTTGCTACTACACAGCTCCTACACAACCTTCGTTACAATCTACAAGATAAGATTATATTTGTGGAATATTTAGTGAGTGGGATGGGAATCATAATAAAAATTATCTCTCAGAGCATAAAAGGTATATATATCGCTAATCTCTCTCTCTCTTATGCACCAGGTATTTATAAATATTTTTAGCTACTGACTAAATAGACAAAAAACTCTCTTCAGAAAGAAAATAAATAAATAACAGAATATACTTAAAGAAATATTAAAATTAATCTATGAGTACCTACATCTTTTGCTTTTGTCTTCAACTTTCCTTTGATATGACGACGAGACTACATCATCATACAGCGATATTGAGTGTTTGGATGGATACAAAGCCAAAGAGCCCCAGGTGTTTGTTCACATCCTCACAATCAATAGCTTGGCTCATATATAAATATAACTTTTTTATAGAAAAATATTATACACAACTCATTAAGATTCATAACGGAGAAGGTATAAGCTCTCCTAACATTGTCAATAAAATGGAAACGAGTTAGCTGGTTAATTAATAATATTATATACGCGTTGATTTTTTATGTGAGACCTTCCTTCGACCTGTTCATCGACAACGGAAAGTAACTTTTAGAATCAAAAACGTTTTATAAGTGTGTACTTGTTATTATTATATTTAGTAGAGTATGGTCAGCTCTCTGAGAGTACTGGGTTCAAGCGAACGAAACAAAAGATCCCTGCATTCAGTTTGCTGACAGTTGTTTGGATTAAAAGTACTAAACTTTAAGAAAGGACTACCTATTTCATAAGTACAGAGCAAGTTCCATATAAAAGAAAAATCCACAGATTTTAGCTTTAAGAAGAATAGGATATACTACATTAATTCCCCGAAATAAAATAATACTTCAATCACGTCGAACTGATTGAGGAAACTGAAATCACTGCGTAAATTTTAATCTCGACAATCTTCAAATTGTGACATATATATATTATCTGTACTTGCATGAGAATAGTCTTAAGTTATCGAAGGGGAAATACTTTTTCGTATATTGTTAAAAAAAATAAAGTGAGAGTATGAACTCGACAGTCCAGAGTTATCGATAAATACAGTCAATCGTAAAAAAACGAGGCATCTTTGCAATTTGATACCTGTTGGAAGTGATGGTGTCGTATTAAATTTTTTCTGCAAAAAACGAAACCTACATTTAATCTCCATCGCATTATACATGGTTTGGATCGGCATACAAAATTACAAATACGTATTCACCGAAACCATTATGAAAATTAGCGAGAAGAAGAAAAAACGACCTGGCAATCATGACGAAAATAATAGGTACTATTTGAGAATGTAGGAGAAAATATGAGTATTTCTTAATTCCACTTTATATAGGGAAACGCTACATTCTCTGCTGGAAGGTACTCGTAGCTACAAAAAATACATAAATCACTCAAAATGTGCTAAGGAAACAAGTATGTATTTTTGTTCTTGGATAACCTGATAGCATATATAAAGATATACATAATCCTACTTATTTACAGTCTGAGTATAGATATACTCCAACTGTATAACTCTCTAATGTGTGGGATGAAAGCTTCTGATAAATAATATACAAAATATATATGCTCGATTCCAAATAATTGGTCCCAATGAGTAAAAAAATCCCCACAAATTTTTTCTTCTTGTGAGAGCGAGTGTGATCAACTGGTAAAAGCCAGTGATGTGAATCGAGAGATCGAAACATAATCATGGTAAATGAATTACAAGGTAAACAAAATTGTTAATTGGTGTAGGTGCGGATGGGTCCTCCAGAATATTTAAAAAAACGATTTCGATGTCTAATTTCGACAAGTCCTTCTCTCTACGCTGAAAAAAAGAAACCCCAGGTGTTCCAGTTAAAAATAAGTAATAATAATATGAAGAACGAAAGAAATACAGTGAAATAATCTACATTTATTATATATTCTATATTAAGTTTCAGTGCACACTTGCTCTCTTAGAAGTTAGAAGAAACAGGAGCGAGTGTGTCTCTACTCATGTATTTAAAGGTAGCGACAAAAAATTAGTTGACGAAGATGAGTTACCAACCAACAATTCCTTTGTAGCTAGTCTCCTGTTGTTGTGTGGTAAGAAAAGTAGTACAATAACACATTTAATTTTTGTAGGTTGCCTCGACAAAGAGAGAAAAATGTTGAGGTTTCGTATGATAGGATGAAGAGAGAGAGAAATATTTAATGTGTTATCTTTATATAAGTATACAAATATAATTACAGTTTCATACAGAGGTTTAAGAGAGAAAAAACTCAAGAAGAGTAGCAAAACGCGCCAAGACAAGATAATAAAAGGGAAGTTGGTTAAAATGGAGGGAGATGTGGACAAGGAAATTAACTGTTAGTTTTGTTAAAAAATTGTGTTGCAAAAGAAGTTTCCGTTTGCAGAGAAACAAATATATATGGCACACAAAAAAATACAATAGTACACTGTGCATAATATTTATATTGTGTATGTTGAATATATAAGTAAAGGTTTGACTAAATAAATAAAAAAAACGACTTCGATTCTTTGCATGAAGTATTCCTCTGTATTCTCCTACGAAAATAAAAATGTGTAAAAAAAACATATTCACTTTCTTGGTTACAAAAGATGATTAGATAGTGAGTGACTTAATTAATTACAGGATTCCTGCATCAGGGATTGTTACATTATTCATGATATAAACTTACGTTTTATTATCTACTTATATAAATCGGTATCACTTCTTCATGATAATAATAGCACTTATAAGACCTTACAGAAATGTTAATGTATCATTACTACCAGTTGATCCTGAAGCTATGAAAATTTAATAAAATAAAAATGAAGTATATTGAAGACGAAAAATTGAGCACACTTGTTGTTTCCTCAACTCCAGTTATTGTCATATTATTCATTAATTTAAAGGCATACGTAAAGTACGTGTGCCGCCTTTGAGTCACGCGCAAGTGCATCATCCCTTGTATTCATCCAGATGAACTCTGTTTAAGGTAAGTACGCACATAACAGTTAATTACTTGGATAAACAGGATATGGCTAATGGTCCAATGTTACCATCTCACATCCGAAGAAAAGGAGGGATTACAGACAGCTCAAAGGAAAATTCATCAAAGTTACACAACTGTCATTCCTATGGTAAGTTTGAAGTTCAGTGAGCATGACCAACGAACCCGGTAGAAAATTATAAGCAT
>JAQFZW010003683.1:0-12236 GCA_034687055.1 Heteromurus nitidus | reverse complement strand
TGAATCTCAATCTCTCTGGGATGTCCAGGAAGAGTTGCAAGGGTGGGCTCTGGGCAGCATCAGATCACTTGTGGTTGGCTGGAAAGAAGCTATGCTCTCTGCTCTCTGTGTAAACGCAGAGACAGCCTTGGTTTGCTTTGCCTCACCTATTCAGAAAAAGTGTACCCTATCGAAGACTCAGTAGCTCAGAGATATTATATTTAACAACACAGCGATGATTATGAACTGAAACTGAGCTGTCTCTGATGACTCCGATCTTTTTATTATTTTCCATAAGGTTACTTCCTCCACAAATGCTAAATGCGATGATGATCAGTATATACGAAAATGGTAGAGAATTGTAATGCCCCATCATCATTATTAGAGCCTGCCCGAGAGAAAATATATTAGTAACCTTTACTCTCCACCACGCTTAAACTATTATTCGATAACAGAGAAAAACTCGAAGTTTGTGCATGTATCCTTTTTTAAGGATTACTACACTAGCACAGGGAAATTGTGAGGAGCTGTGCCGCTTAAATCCTGGAATTATCCAAATCCTGGTAATCAGTACTAACTGGAACTTATTACGCACACGACGACACACGACGTGCCTTTAAAAAAAGTTTTCTCTTTCCAATTTCTTTCATATCGACTTCCCCTCCGCTGGTACAGAACAGAACTGAACTCCACGTCGATTTGGTCAGTGAGACGCTGAGGAGAATTTGGGCGAATTTCGTTCATGCGACGTGAATTATTAGTCTTGTTGCGTTCAATTATATTGGAAGTAATCAAAGTGATTACAATTATTACAACTTAACTTTAACTATTGGGGCAGGACTTTGTTCATTACTCGTGTGAGCTCTTTTTATTTCAGGGTGAGAGTGGAGGTCCGTGTTCCTCCTCATATAGACACACACATATACACACATTACTTTTATTATGTGAATGTGTCGTCTCTCATCCATCCGTCCATCATTGACAATTATTTTAACAAACAACTAAATAAAACTAAACAAGACTTAAATATACTAAAATCACTGATGATGATGTGATGTGTGGCAGGCTAAATGAAAAGTGAGAGTTCTCTTAATAAAAATCCCAAAAAATCCACCCGTTCATCACTCGACACTCTGTGGGGCAGAGAGGAACACGTACATGTGGGAGTCGTTAAAAACTGATTGAATTTTGCCTGATTGGTGATAATTGATTTGATTGTGGACAAAAGGCCGTCAAACCTTGTTGTGTACTTAGACATACACACTGCGGAAAGTGAAAGGCATCGTCATCATCATCAAGTTCAATGAGTTTAATCATCAATAATCGTAATCATTTTCCCTCAGAAATAGCGTTATATATTTAGTATTGCTCAAGTAGTAGTGTGTATGTGTGGTGATATAACACCCAACTCCGAGTGCAATTTAAACACTACATATTTTCGCAGTTTTATAAGTGTTTGAGCAAATAAGGGCCTTTTTATTGCCTCTGAACCGCAACTCATATATTGGAAGCCAGCAAGCGATGAGCTTTTAGATCATTGCAGATTATTGTTGTTAACAAGTACCTTTTATTCTCGGAATTAGTTTGCCTCCTCCTCCTTTCCTTCAATCAAAAGTAATTTGAGTGAAAAGCTGAATAAATGTGGGATTGGATTGTGCACTATTACATACATCATCATTGCTTGCACTTAAACGACGACAACTAACTGCTAATTAATTAACTTGGCCCAGTATCATCAATATCATTATATTTCATCGAAAGTAATAATGGAAGGTCACTCACTTGATGAGCATTTATTCCCTGAATTGGATCCAACACATTGCTTTAATGGCCATGGCATGTCGCCTCCACCGTCAACGCAATCCGCATCTCAGCAAGGCCAACATTCTCAGCATCCTCAGCACCAACATCATCCGGGACTTTTGTCGATGGACCCCAGTGGTGGTGGCAGTGCTGGAAGTGTGATCTCTACAGCTGGAGGAAATGTTGTGCTCTCTTCACCTCCACCATCCCAGCCACCACCTCAACACCATCACCAGCAAAGTGGGGATAATAATGGGAATGGGGACGAGACCAAGTTATTTCACCATCACCATTTTCATCAGCAACATCATCATAATCATCATCATCATGTGGGGCTGGGAAAACAAGGTCAACAGGGCGGTGGGCAGCAAGGAACAGCTCCTTTTCACTCAATACAGGTAAGAAAATAACAAAAACTTCTCTACTTCATTCCAGGAGAAAATTCTACTTTCTCCTGGAATTCATTCTTGTCTCATAACGCCCCATGCTCATACTTGTCAAATTTTTTTAGGTCATGTTGGGACTCCAGCAACAATACCCAGAACTCTCGCAAATACCAATGCTATCATCCTCATCCCCTCCAAGAGGAGATGTATCAAATGGAGGTCAAAATCATCATGTCTCATTGTGCCCCAATGCCACCCCTTCCAGCCCAATCAACCTGGCTTCGTCGTTTCCATACAAAACTGAGCCTGGGTTAATGGATCCTGGGAATGGGAGTAATAATCCTTACGGAGGACCATTGCCCAGCATGGTTGGCACTGCTGCGTTACAGGCAAGCACTGGCCAAGCGAATTCAAACCAGTCGAAGAAGGAAAAGTCGAAAAAATCCGCTGACAACGGGACAAAAAAGAAGAAAACAAGGTATAGTTTGCGTTATCCGAAATCCGAGGATAACTGTGATGGACATGATACTTTAAAAGACTTATCATCAATAAAATATTAGTTTAATATTTCTGGTCAATTCTTACTTGCAGAACAACATTTACTGCTTATCAACTTGAGGAACTGGAGAGGGCATTCGAACGAGCGCCATATCCTGGTAAGAGAATTAATCACATTTATACAATGGTGATGTGTTGTTGGAACACGTTCATTAGGATTGTTTCACGCTGACAGTGCGCTGATTTATTTATTGTCAGATGTATTTGCTCGAGAAGAACTTGCAATAAGATTACGTCTGAGTGAATCTCGAGTCCAGGTTTGGTTTCAGAATCGGAGGTGAGTGTGTACTGAGTGTACTCCGCTTGGAATCACTATTCCACATGTATATTTTAATGTTAAGCCATATAGCTTAAGACTATGTAACAGACTAAAATAATATGATAATCACTCGCAAATTTAGGGCTAAATGGCGAAAAAGGGAACCACCACGAAAATCCCCAGGATATGTAGCAACTAATCCAGGTAAAAACCTTCATAAGTATTTAATTTTAACTCATCGTTCCACGTGTATTAAACCCAAAATTCAAAATAAATGCAGGTGGTTCATCTATGGCCTTTAATAACTTTGCATCTCTTCACACAAATCTCCTTCCTCCACAAGGAGACTGGGCATATGGAGGAGGCTATGGCTCACAGGATACACAAGCATACATGGCGAGTCAACCAGCGCCTTACGCTAACTTCAACCATCAAAACCCCTACGCATCTTATGCCACAATGTTCGGAGCTGGTGCTGGAAATTCCAGTTCCGTTCCATCAACGGATCCTTTGGGAAATCCAGCAGGGTTTTATGCCACCTCTACGATTGCAGTAACTGAGCCGTCAATGACTTCCCACGATGGATCCCCATACAAATTAGATTTCAATAATATTGTGGACGAGAAAATTCTGAGTGATCCAACTCATTCAGGAAATGAAAGTGAAAGTCCGACAATTAAAAGCCAGTAAATCATTATAGATGAACAGGTGAACTGTAGTGGTCCTTTTAGTTTTCTTTCCAATTGCAGACATTTTGTTTGGCTGACCGTGTAGTGCCTTACCAGATATGTATGGATTATGTAGATATTGACTGATAAGACTGTGAAGAGAAGCTATATACCGGTTTCATCAACATGGTTGTACGCACTCAAATAAAAATATATAATTTTTAAGATGGCTCGTTTGTGCATATATGTGAAAAGACTAAAGTCGGTTTGTGAATACATGTGGTATTGATTAGTTCAAGAATTTTATTTATAATGAACTTTATACAATGCTTAAATGTTCGTTACCGTTTCTAATTTCTAAGTGTAATCTCTAGCTTTAAATCAATTGTTTCACGTTTACTATTTCAGGTTTCCTCACCAGAGCGTATTACTAGTAGTATTAAGAAGTTGTATTTGTCAACGTTTATATTTATGTATGTCAGCTTTAATAAAACTAGTCGTTATTAAAAAACTAAAAAGCCAAAAGCTAATTGAATGAGACATAATTTTAAAGCCTTTTGGTGAAAACCGATTTCAGCGTTTGAAAGACCACATATCATCCTCCTCATCATCCTCTTCAACCGGTAAGGGTCCAAATTTTAATGCTGACGGGGAAGCTTGAATCGCTGGTGATGCTCCTCTCTTGCGAGGTGACGTTCGCCTTTGAGGAGATGCCTTTTCGGTTGTCGCGGATTTCTTCCGATTTTTATTTGCCCGCGTAGAACCTGCAGAACAATTAAATAAATAGAAGAGTAATAATAAGACCAGACTTGATTTCAGAAAGTTCAAGTTGTGTTTTATGTTACCGGAATGCTGTGCAGGAGGCCCGTCCATTAGGAACTCTTCAATACCGGCTGGGCCCTCAACACCAACCTCTCTCCCTGTTCCTCCAGGAGCTTCCAGAGGAGGAGGTGTATCACATCTAAGTGAAACAGTAGGCCCAGGAGTATAAGCATATGGTACCAATTTGACTGTCTTTAAGGAGCATCGGATAGATTCGATAGTTGCGTTAAGATTTGCGCGGCTATTCGAGTTTTCTACGCCAGGGCCCGTTAGGAACTTTGGTAATACTTTCTTGAATGACTTGAAATTCTTTCTCGGAGTACAGCCACTCAAATCACTACCTTCTACAATGAAGGACTCGCGACGAAGCATGTGTTTGTTAATCAGGGGCATTAGTCGCAGTGGAGCGGAGATGATTACATCCTTAATGGCTTCGATTCTCACCTTTTCATCTTCCAGATTTATCTTTGAAAATTAAAAAGGGGTATGATATTAGGGTTTCACAGTAATAATCACGTAAACGGTAGTGTATAGTTCTGAAATATAAAATGACTTGTCTAGTTACTTTTTTATTAATTGTTTCGTCGAGAACGTCTTCATCACTATCTGTCCTTCGTCTCTTCCTTCCCCCTGCTTCCGTTGTTTTGTCCGCCTTCTTGGAACTTCCAGCTGGGGGCACCTTCTTGGAACGAGATGACGTTGCAACTGATTCAGAGCAAATATTTGTTACAGGCACCGTCTTGGCATTCATAATAGAGTCGGTCATCGTCATCAGGTTATCAACTCCACCATAATTATGAGCCACAGTCGGCTCAGGAACTGAGAGAGGCACTTTGAATGCGTCCTCCTCTTTTAAAGATTCTTGCGTATTTTCCACTGACTGTAAATTGCGCACGTCAACAACGTTAACCTGATAAGTCATATATGAAAGGTTAGATTTTGTACATGCGATAATTTATCATGACAATGTGAACTAAAATGTTGGTATATGCAGTGATCTTTAAAAGAGACGAACCAGTGGTGGTTGTGATTCAGGTACAATTTCAGGATCGTCGGCAATGGAGCGATGTTGAGACTCGGGAACTACTACTACATCATTGTCGTCTTCACTGTCACTTAGATTAAACAGAGAAGTCAATGCTCGTGACGACGATCCAGATGTTCTTGACAGGACTGGTGGTTTTGGAACTTCTCTCAAGCGCTTTGAATTTGGCCCAGAGAGGGACTCGGCAGCAGATCTATACACCAAAGTGATACGAATTAATACAAAAGTGTACAAATAGGATATCTATGATTTGAAATTGATTTATAATGCCATTTAACAACGGGGAATCGAAATATCGTAAAACATAGACGAATTCCCAATTAATCGAAAACAGCAATAAAAATGCACTCTGAGCACATCGCTCGAATGGGATTTTCGAAAAAATGAGTTTTACGATATTTCAGATTTGTGTATTGTAGGATATTGCAGTGAAATATTGAATACGAATGTTGCACAAACAAGTGAAAATAAATAGCAAATACGCCTCAATTATTTAAACACTACACTATTTATTTCCAGATTTACCAACATTGAGTAAACCGTTGGTACTTCAGCAATTACCTAACTTAAAAATTAGCGTCAAATACGTAACAAGTATAAAAATCTTCGAAGTGGTGTCAGATATCAACCACTATTACACGTTCTATTATCAATCTGTTACGAGATACACTTTTTAACTTTTTAACCATCGTTGTTAGTTTCTTAGACTTGTACTGAGAACAGGTTTTCTCTAATGTTTGACTGTGACTATAAACAGATTTTGTAAAAACTGTTTGCATATGGCTATATATGTTTACAGGAACAAGAAATCAAAAAGTGCTAGAAAGTTTTCCAGAAACGTTCGAGACAATAATACCTATCATATCATAACCAAATTACCATTCCAAATTCCAGAATGACGACGTTCGAACACAATACAATTACCATTGTAGAACCCCAAAGATTAACATCCTCAGGCTTGTCGTGTTTCGTATTCTATATTCGGAAATTGTATGTCGTCATCTAAAACTCAGAATTTTGAGCTTACAAAGAGGAAGAATCACAATTATTACCTGCGCTTCAAGTAGGCCAGTATACTTGAGTGAAGTTATAAGTTATCACACTGAAATGAACTCATTTAAGAATTAAAGAAAAGATTCTCCTAGTTTCCTCATTAATAACTCCCATCAAATCAGGTTTGTTGCATACGGGTCTTACAGAATCAATAATCTTTGATCCTGCAGCACACGCTATCAATCATGCATTATTTAACAAATACTATCCATGATAATCATTCCAACCTTTTTTTGGAAGTACTGGGCTGCGAAACATCACTTGAGGAAGGGACAGGTCGTTTTTCGCCTTTGGTGGTTGATAATCCAGACGAATCAGTACTACTGTTAGATGTGTTGGCCTTAAGAATAGTTTCATTCACAACATCTCTTGAAGTATTTCCAAATGACAGATCCGCGTCTTGGGTTTCAGGAACAATTAAGGAGGCATTGCTTAAACTTTGAGTCTGTGTTGTTAAATGAGGGAGCACTGATTCCTTCAAGCTGTGCTTTGGATTACAATGTTTCTCAATATTATTGTAAAGCGCAGCTAATCCTATTTCCGAATCCCCAATAAATCGCTTTCCACTTCTTCTGTAATAACCTTTAAAACCAAACCATTCACAATAAGAAATTTTCTTTTGTGCCCATAGCTCATAATAGAATCTTGCAAACATTAGTAACTACAAAACATTGCATTTTATTCTAACATACCAATAATTTGTTTTGAAACTGGATCCCTTTCGCCAATGGCTATATCCTGTGGGTTAGCCACAATTATGTAATTGTCATTTAAAGAAACTCCTGCCACGTCAGCAACTAATGAAGAATTTCCTCCTGTTCAACAGTAAAGAAATTAGGAGATGACTCACAATTAAATACATTAAGTATAGAGATTACATTTTACAAACTAAATTGGAAGTTTCATTACCAGCAGCATCAATGGCCGGTTTTAATTTTTTTAAATGCCTTGGGGTACAGAAGAGGAAAGTTTTGCCGGCAAATAGGGTACTCCTAGATGAATTCGGATAAAAGCTAGAGTCACTAATATTTATTAATCCCTTTTCCGCAATTGGTGGAAGGAAGTTCCGAATATCCGGTTGGGACTTTTTTGTTTCAAAGGACGACACAAGATCGGTGACATAAGCTGGTGTGACTATAGGTTTTCCAGCCAGAAGTGCACAAACCGCTTTGATAGTTAAAGTAACTGATTCCATTACGACATGTGTTACGTATCCATTCCACTCGTTTACAAAGTGTCCTCCCAACTTCACGATTTGATCTTTAAACTCAGTCTTTGCCTTCAATGACGACGTTGTCACAACCAGTGGGTTGTAATCGATTCTGAAAACCAGATATATTTTCTCATTTCAAAATTAAGTCGTTTATCAACAATCGTTTTCGCAGTGTAATATATAATATCCTTACTTGAACTCGTTCCATTGCAATCCAAACCGTACTTTATCTCCAATAGACAATGTGACTGTCTCTCTAGCATTAATTGCAACCTTATTTTTTATCCCTTCTTCCGTAGCGAAAGTCCCAAACTTCGAACCCACATCAGTCAGAACCAAAACTGGCGTTAGTAAGGGCTCATTCTGTGAATAGTGGACGAAAACGCAAAATGAACATTATCATATCAAGTACCACACAAATCAACGTGAGTACAAATAATAACTATTTCGATTAAGATTATACGTACAAAGTTCCCCGCAGGGTGTTCCACCACTATCTCCGCATGAAGACGACTAATGGATTGGTCTTCGGGAAAGGTTACATCTCCTTGTTTACGTCCCACAATGTATTTCTTATCAACGAGCAATGGGTACGAAACTATTCAAAAAAAATTAAGATACATTCTTTGAGTACGCATTCTAATCTGACGTAAGATTCACATTTACAAATTTGATTATTTACTGACACCTGACATACCTTCGGATTTCTGTGTGCTCACTATCCGCAACATGATAACAAATGTCAATGACAGTTGACGCTGAGGTAAAACACCACAAATGACAAATACTTCTGACGATGACGGCTGGGGTTTCCTAACTGCTGATTGACTGATAACTATTTCCGGTGTCCTTCCAGACCCTGTCCAAGTTTGCCATATAACGCTGCTCGCCGTAAAACAACAAAGATAATTAATTAAATATGTGTGCATAATGTGCAGATCCCGACGATAATTCTGCTTCATGACCATATGATGACTCACCCTTTGCCCTTGGCACTGGAAGCGGCAACAAATTGACAACAGTACTATTTTAATGCACCTCACACCTTTCGAGAACAATTTATTAATTACACGTTTGAAACTATCAATTCTAACATGTTACTTTAATAAATTCAGTGGGACACTTTTACCCTTGTACGTATCTAACTGGTGCGACTTGACATTGACGAATTGAAGAACATTTTTTGTTTCATAACAAACTTGCGTGCACGAATGCGACATGTGAAGTGCAGAACGACATGAACGCATATGTCCGAAGGACGGTCTTCAAATTTGGTGGTCTCAGATAGAGAAAATGTACACAAACAAGAAACAGCGGCTGTAAATCAATGATCTGAAGATATGCCTTGTCTCTCTATATCTTAACACAGGGGCATTACTTTATGCAAATGAGCATAACACATCCCAGTGCATATGCTGGAATCAAGAATGAAGAACAAGAGCCGACTTCATTTGGAGATCCAAAACAAATCCAACTTCATCTGATTGAGCAAAACGTGCGTGTAAGTATTTAGTGTAAAAAAGTAAGTTAATCACAAAAATGCTTTTAACCGTTTCGTTGTGCTTTTAGTGGAATTTGGTTTACTGATTTTGCAGATTTCTTGACTCCATTCCAGCAACCTCATTTCATTCATCCTATTGTGCTGCTTTACTCCAATCCACCCTCCAACTTTCTGATAATCAGTAAAAACTAAAGTCTTCAAAATGTCATCTTCGCACACTCAGACGAAGCAGATTCCTCGCGATGCTGCAGTAATGCATGCAATTCTTAAAGAAATGGGAGTCACATTGTATGAGCCCAGATTAGTTAATCAAATGCTGGAATTTGTGTATCGCTACATAACGAATGTGGTGGAGGAGGCACGTGTTTACTCCAACTATGCCAAGAAGAAAACTGTGGACATGGATGATGTTCGATTAGCGATTAAAATGCTGAACGAGAAGTCTGTGACGTGTGCTCCTCCACGAGAGGTAATTTTATTAGAACTTTATTGTAGTAGTCAGTAGTATTGGATTTGATGACCTTTTAAGTAATTAACTTAATTTTTGCCATTTTTGGTTTGATGCAGTTGCTGTTGGATCTGGCGAAATCGAAAAACATCCAACCACTTCCGATCCTGAAATCGAGCTCAGGATTGAGACTACCTCCAGATCGTTACTGTCTCACACAAACCAATTACCAACTACAACTTCATAAAAAGGCAATCGCAAGTAGTAACTCGAAGCCAGCAAATATTAGTGTACGACTTCCTGGAACTAGTGGAGGTTTTAAAACTCCTCTTGGTCTCCCACCAAGATCAGTTTCCAGCTTAGGTTCCTCTTTCAATCAAGGTTTAGGTAAATACATACATGCTTATTTTACTTCTTATGTTATACATACCAACATGCTTGTGATAAGAATATATTCTCTCAGTATAATAAAATGGAAATCAATATGACTATTTTAATATCTTTAAAATTAGGGGGACCACCACCTCAACCTACAATTCAATATGCTGCAAATGTTCAGCTAGGAGGAGCAGGAACGCCAACGATAACAGTTTTAGGTAATCCACCTGCCACGTCGGGTACTAAAAGAAAGTTTTCAGAAGATGATGACGCAAATATCGGAGGATAATAGGAAAGGAGGATTTTCAATTTTTATTTATCTGTTCTTATTGTAAGTATGTACATTTATGTTTTTCACATTCAAGTTTCTCATGCAACTTCATAAAAACGTAAATAATGTGCGTGGATGTTTCTTCTTGGTCAGAATCATTGTTTACCCCCAGCCAGCATATGGTTATTTGTGGAGCTGGAAACTTATTGTTCATTAATGTGTAAATTAAGTTAGATAAATGAACAAGCTTAGCTTAGTATTGTTCTATACATATTCACTTTTTGACTAAAGATTGTATTGCCGTGAACTGTGTACAGTCCCTTTTGGAATCCATTTCTGGGTAAAGTGTATGCAAAAATTCAATAAACTCATAGGCACAATTGATTTCGACTTGAACCTGAACAAAAGTGTCGTCTCAAAATCTCTTGCAAAAACTAGCATACTTATGTTATGGCATTACAGTAGCAATTCTAAGTAGTAATTTCGGAGATGTGTAGCGCATAATAATAATATCTGCACCTAATTATATTTCAACTTAATACGCTTCAAGTTGTGGCAAGTACAAGCTTTCATTTAACGCTCTTATATTTTTAATTATTGTACTTCCAGTCACTAATTTAGTGCTGCCCTCCAAGCTCATCATTTATTTATACAGATATTCTTAACCGATTCAGCAGACGCACAAAAAATGGTTTTTTAACCAACAGTTGTTGTTCCGCTTGCATAGATTCTAGATGCACTTATTCAATGAATGCACTCTTCGTGGAGAATGATTTGTTGAAAGCAAATTTGTGCTTATTCGTAGTAATTTTGCACTGTTTCAAGCAATAACCCAATTGCCTACTTAACTTGAAAAAAGCATCTGCATAAGAATGCCATGATTTTTAATGATTTTCACTACACACTCATCGACTTGCACAGTGAAATATTGCAAACTATGTAGGGAAATTAAGATGTTTCTTGATTGTGTGGAAATTGAGAGAAGCACATGGTTTTGCATGTAAAACTAATGTATACTCGTGCACAACATATTGCTTTTTAGTCCCTTCCCTGTGGATGGGTTTCCCTGCCTTCTTCGGACGTGGACTTTGGGAATCCGTTGAGCAAGTTGCAAGAATAATTATGTTGAATTAAAATCTAGCCCTGCAACATGTATTCATATTCAATGTGTGGCAATGCACAAGGATTTTTTTTTTAGTTCGCGTGGAGTACTAATACAGGTCCTCATGTCTCATCTTAACTACTGTATTCTGGCAAAGTCTGTGATAAATGATAAATATACGTTGTTGTAAAACTTCTACTAATATTAACGAATGCTATCGTTTTCTTGCTATTTGAATGTGTATATGCATTTATGACGAGCAATAAGTAAATTGTGATGCGTGCGGCTTGCAAAGAGTACTCTATAAGCATATTTGCATGCTATACATAAGTTTTGAATAAAAAAATGTCGAAAAACTTGGGCTAACTAGTCGGACTCGATTTTCATTGACCTGCTTAAGCTGGACTGTAGCCTTTGGGTAGGGTGCATGGCTGTGCAAGTGGCTGTAAATGTGAAGTTGATGATTGAAGTATTCATATACATCGTTGTGGTGCTCATTACTTGTTTTACCAATCATGGTTTTCTAGTCGGTAACGCTTACATGCGTATACATAGAGATGTTTTAGCATGTAACTTATGATTAGTGCCACGAAACAAAGTTTGATTTCATGTCAATGTTAGAGACATAAAGACGTTTCATCGGACGGGGGTTGGAGGACCGAGTCTTAAACGAAGCTACGCAATGTATATATGTACAAGCACTTGAATACGTCCTTGTAGGCACGACATTTTTAATGTGTCAACATTTGC
>JAQFZW010003682.1:0-12238 GCA_034687055.1 Heteromurus nitidus | reverse complement strand
TTTGGAAAAGGGTCTATGGAGCTTACCTAGTATATGCATTATCACGGTGGCAATATTTATGTTTTAGTTACCTTGGTACAAGCTTGCTGGAGAAGAATAATGGGAATGTGAAAGGAGAATATTTTGACGGGTGTTTGACAATGTGTGGGGGATTATCTGTGTATGTACGTACACTAAAGGTGTAAGTATGAAGGACAGTTGAATATAAGTACCTTTGACTGTGTCATGTCATACCATGGCTTGAGACGCGGGGTTTTACGTTTTGATACGATCGCGATGACCGATATAACGCAATAATACTCTCGTCCGTCTGCCTGCTTCTATTTACGTCTCACGTTTACTTTATCACCATTCGATCTGTATCTGTGATGTGTTTCGCGCTAAAGCGAGCTGGAGTCGCACGTTGAATGAGTAATAGCATTTCACGAAGATTTGACATTTTCTGACAATGCAGTGAAACGAAAGGTTAAATGCAACGTTGGTATCTGTGCCGAGCATCAATAATGTTGAGCCATTGGTTACCTAATACTATTCTTGATATACATCTAAAGGCTATACATGTTTACCTGTGCCAGAGAAAAGCGTTCCTATTATCCAAGATAAAATGTGTGTGTGCTCTTTTGTTACACTCGCCTTACATTCTTTTCTCCGCTCCCTGGTGAATTTTTTTTTGTCTCGCTGTCCCAATTCCATATATACATAGATTACTTATGTATTTCCCTCTTGAATCGAAGTGAACTCGTTCAGTCTCGAGTCTCTGAATAGAATGCAGCGTAACGTAAAGGTAGGTCTGTTCGAAGCTCCAAGGAAGAGCAGACATCAATGTTCTAGCATGAATGGAAGAAGTCATTCAATCAAAGACATCAGATCACAACAGATTTCCATGCACATTGTGTACCTATCAAAAAAAACCTTCCAATATTTATGCTCACTCAGTCACTCTCTATATATCCTTTTCTTAAAAAGCATTCACCGCTTTTTATCTGTTTCCTTTACGGATTATGTCCGGAGAGAAATTGGATAATCTTATCAAAATGATACTAGCATCACAAAATCTTAGCATCTTGAAAAAAATATAAAAAATATATCTAGAGTACGGGAAAAGATAGTTGTGTGCGATCAAGGGAGCCGATTGTCGCATCATCATCGTTTGCTACTTCACTCCACTTTTACTTCTCTGTAAGGCGTATTCCCGACAGTATATTTTTTCCTGTAGGTAGACGTCAGATTTTTTTATATGTTCCTATCTCACATGGAAATCTGGCCTTGTCTTCGTTTATAGTTATATGTGATGTGATGATGCAACGCGTGACTTGATTTCAAATTACACAGACATCGTGATAACATTGAAAGGAGAAGGAAAACGGATTAAAGATGCGATATTACTATGAGATTGCAGGCATTGAGGCAGTGATGTTTTACTTCTTCATAAAGATGCGATATACATATAGGTAGTCGAGGCGGATCATGTCGTCCTTCCTGTCTTACCATTTTTACGGATCAAAGAAAAAAGGAAACTAAAAGCTTCAGTACGTTCAAGAATCAATATCATACGGCTGCTCGCATAAAAAGCATGTAAAAATATGTGTGTGCGCACAAGTAGGTATAGCGTGCATAAAGAGTGTGTCTAGATCTAGATGCTGAATAATTCACAAGAGAGTAGAAGTTTTCGTCCAATAAGGGTATTACGAGTTTGGATCTAATGTACCAGGGATTTATTTTTCCTCTCAAAATGTTTTTCCACGACGAATATTTCACCAAAGGAGAAGACTTGTAATGCATCTGCATCTATCAATCGGTTCACTTATTTTGAATGTGTGTATGAAACCATGTATACGTTATACCCTTCAGTTCAGCAGATCCATTTGGGTTACATTTTCAGTATATATCTTCTTCCGAGAGAGACTCTATGCGATGATGTTGATACGCTGTCTCCGGATATTGCTGTCATGTTAGTTGATACAGATGTCAATGTCATATTGACATTCCCTATATTGGCCCTCCGCTTTTTCCTCTTTTAAAAGCATATTATATCAGCTCACCTTTCTCAACTGAATGACACGAAAATTGAAAACGTTTTAAAATTCTTGAACCACACACTAAAATATTCTTTTCTCTAAAGGATCATAGATTCCTAATCCATGCGAAGGATTGTTGCTTGTCAGTGATCCAAAAGGAAATGATTTTTTGAAAATGGAAAAATTCCTAAGTTGAACAAAATTTCAATTTTGATCATTCTCTTCCGTCTTTCCCATTGTTGGTTTAACCTACATAGTCCAATGAGATTTAAGGAAGAATTTTGAAAATCTTCATTAAATTAAGATCCATATATGCAGCACCATGTGTGAATTAATTAAGTGCACGCCCTCAACCATTTCGTAAGATGTAAAACAAAAAGACGGCGCAGTTTTTCTATTAAAGAGCGTCACGTGCTTTAAAAGTCGTAATAATCGCAAAGACTACAGACAATTGGAGATCAAAAGGGCATGCCGTGCAGTGAAAACTGATGGTCGCAATGAACTCAGGTTACACACATGAGTGAAATAGAACCATCGGCAGAGGGCTTCAGTTTCAGTGCTGCCACAGATAAATATATGCATCCTTGCCCCACTGACTTTTGTGTATAAAGTCGGCATTTGAGAAAACTTTATTATTATGACTAGGCACGCTCTAATTATCCTTCTGAGGGAATGAGAGAGGATGAGCTGAGCAAGACGAGAGAGTGGGAACAAATGTAAATTTATTGTTGTTCATGATCTGTTACATGATGCAGCGTAGTTTTTGTGTGATGCTCCCTCCTTCGAACACAAAAACTTTTACACAAATTTGTGAGTGCCAACTTTGAGTAGAAAGTTACGACTGTAATATGCTTTTTTGTAGTCTATATTTTCCTTGTCACTTTGAGACGTACATTTACAGTAGGTGTGTATAAGTATGTAGGTAAAATAGGGTTTTGTTCACCATCCCACCACTATCTCCACCATTTATGGAGAATTCCACATTTGAATGACTTAATTTAACATAAGTTCCTTATTCCTTGGTAATGCATAACATTAACTTTTCGAAAGTTGGGAATTGCTCACTCTGAGTTTCCCGGGATGAGGATATATTCTCACGTGGCACAAAATGGATTCCGAGACTACGACGACGAAGCTCAAGCACATATCAGAGTTCATTAAGGAAAGCCGCGGCGTGGCTCAACCAATTCATCTAAAACTTTGTTAATGGAGAAACCGAGACGAAATAGATTTACATGTTTTAGTTGAGTGAGTAAAGTAAAAAGGTTGATGATGCATGAAAATTCTTGTCAGTCTTATTTTCAGTCCCTGAGCGAACCGACTGTTTAGCATTAAGACATTAATGGCATGTACATATTGCATATAGTCAACCCTTTTTTTGAGAGGAAAAGAAGGAGTTCTTTCTCCTTTGAACATATGCAATAAATTACACTCTAAAATACATTCATCTCCAGATTACATGTATATCTAAGCTACACAACATGAAATTAAAATGTGAATGCATGCACCACATGTATTTTTCTTTACTTTTCTCAGCCTTTCTCACGTTTCATTTTTCTCTCTCTTCCATTAACATGAAAGAGCACGGCAGCAACTCATTTTTACCTAAAGTTTGAGAATACCAATTTATGCAGTTACACAAATATGCAACGAAATGCCCTCCTCCAAGCAACTAAATAAGACATAATAGCCAGTGTCCGGTGGAAAATAATGTACATTTTCCTCCATTCAGATTTCATTTGATTACAATATTTCTTCTCTCTCTCCTTTTTTCTCTGCCGTTTCTCTCTCTCCTCCCTTTGCCACAATTTTCACTGTTTCACGGCTCGTCACAGTGGGACCTTAAAAATAGCTCAGCACACTGCAGTCATCAACTTTTTATGCTCAACTTGTAACCATATATCTCATGCATGCATGCATGTTGAATTCAATTGGAAATTCAAGCCGAAAAACCGAAAAGCTCCTTCACAATTTATTTCACTCCATGATGTGGCCAAAAGCTCATATTATACATTTGTTTGTACTGTACTGATAATGCCTTACTGGAAGTTCAGAAAGTAACACACAACGAAAAAAATATGCTATTCATCTATGAAGTCGTAGGAGGTTGGTTTATTGTGCACTATTGTAAACATACATTCCTGCACCACTTCGTTTACTTACCTGTGGCAGTAAAAAGAGTTTATATGTCTATCCAAAAACCTTTTTTCTCTCCTACACATTTTTACATCCATAATATTTTATCCTGTGAGTGTACCACCACGACTTGCACTTGTTTAGAGATGTGCTGGTAAGTAACGTATGGATAACATAATTTCTCGGAGTTTTCCCCTCAAGATTTACGAGTAGAGTTTTTAGTTCTCGTGGGACCACCGCTGTTGTCGGTTGCTCAGGTGAATTATGACTGCATTACTCTACCTTGCCTTCGCTTGTCGGCTTCAATCTAAAATGCATACAATACCGTTGTGTGAAACATTCGAAACGAGCCCTTTACTTACGACTTTGTTTCTATGTACATAATAGATTACCTTTACACGCTTGTTATTTGTAGACATGTTCGCTGAAAATAGAGGAGGAGAGAGAAACCTTCCTCATATGGAGCACAGGGAGAGAGGAAACACCAACACAAATATCCATAATAAGAATGTGTGTCGGAGGAGAGAAAAAGTAGTACATGTACAACAGTACAGCTACAACTGAGTAATATCATATATGAAAACTGTTTATCCTCCACACTTATGCCTTTTCCAACACATTTCCTCAACTGCGAAGAGTCTCTCGCGCTTTTTTTATACCGAAGCACAGAGTCAATTCTCGTTTTTTTGCCATGTGGGCCAATATAAAAACATGGCACGAACCTGAGCTCAAGTCAGGTACTTGACTTTTGCCAATTTTTTACCCCACCGGTCACTATACGAAGATATGCTCGTGGTGTGTGTACACCTCCTCCTCCCTACCATATTCTCTGTCTGTACACGCAATTTCATTTCACCTCACCTTCAAAATTATGTAGTCCGTATATGAAAAGAAAAATGTAAAGCAAAAATGTGGGAGAGAGAAGAGAAGTTCTTGCTGTTGGAAGAGAAGGTTTCTTGAGTATATATCGTTTGTTACAGTTGTTGGTCGAGCTAGTTTTCTTCCTATACTATGAGAAGAGACGTACTTTATTCACAAAAATCATCCATCCTCTTAGTCACAGCCTGCTGCATCCTCCTCCCTTTTGCAAATGCCGTATTTTCTCTGCTCCTATGTGGATTTCGCCTTTCTCTATCTGTTACTACTTTGGCTGTGCCCCATATTCAAAATCGTAATCCCTAGGATTATGGCTTGTTTTTGTTGCGAAAAAGAAGCGGAAGGAAGTCGAGAGGGGGAAAAGTGAAGTGGGAAATGGAACGCAAGGAAAGCATTCTTGTTTTTTCTCTAGTTCAAAGTTCTTCTCTCTCTCGGCCTTAGGAATGTTTATTGTGCGTATTATCCTTGTCGGAGTTAATGTAAGCTGAGTTTACTTATGTTTTCTTGGGAAATAGCTACGAAATGGTAATACCGCACTGTCATTCTTCCATATTCGATGAACTAAAATATTAACATAAAGGGGCCAAACCAGTGTTTTGTGTGCTTTAAAAAGAGTCATCCTTGAAACACGCTCCACTTTTTTTACACTGAGCTGGATTACCATTCCAGAGCAATTTGGAGTATGAAAAAATGAGCAAGGAATGGAGGATGATACATTCAACCAACATGACATTTATTCGCAAGTTATATATACTTTAAAGCATGGTACGTACGCAAAAGTGATTGGAGCAATTTTCATCAGATTAATAGCAAAGAAAAGCAGGGAAATCAAAGTATAAAACATGAGACAAGCTTCAGCACCATTAAGGTAACCAACCACAATCTAAACTTGTTGCGAAACATCATTATTGAACGTTGAAAATCCTCAAAAGAGAGTTGTCACATATCAGAAAGGCAACTTGCTTTTCCCACTTTTCCAAGACACACGTGTGTGCTCCAGAGAGAGTAAAGTCACTCGTCACGGCACACATTTCAGTCACTGGGTCTTCAACCATTCAATTTGCTTGAGTGGTTTGTGGCACTATTTTCAGGGTAATGTGTGCTCCTCCGATCGTTCTTTGTATACTACACATTTCACATCTATATGTATATTCAGCACCTGTAAAATGGCTTTCCAAACACGTCATTATTGCCTAAAAAACCTAAACACGATATATGATGCTATCAAAGTTGGAAAACAAAATTGCTTTGTTGTCTGCTTGCATGAAAATTGCTGTCTTTTGTGGGTAATAAAACGCATAACGTGTACAAAACTATCAATGTTTATTGTGGACTTGGGCGTTATTGTCATTGGATGAGCATACGTACGCAAATGGGATGGATATATGTATGTATATAGGCAATGCTACAAGTCTTTCGCAAAGTGTTAAAGACCCCATTAGCATAAACGAATGATGATGGTGATTGCTAGTTTATTGGATGAATTTCCTAAAATCACGAAAGCGCCTGGTTGGGGAAAGGTGTATAATTTTGACATGCTTCTTTCATACTACCAGCAATTACAGTCACCGATGAGAAAATATATGCTTTCACTTCGCTGTATTTATGTGTAATAGTATGCACAAGAAATACGTACATACATTTTGTTAGGTAAACCTGGATGGAACACAAAGAGTGAGCTAAAGTGTGGTAATAACGGGACATAACATTAAATTAGTTACGGTATTGACAAAGGAATTGAAATAGTTTCTGATAAAAGTCTTTTATTTCTGCAACGGAAGGTAGGTATTCAATTGTTTGGAAGCATATGAATAGAAATTCTCATGCATGGATGTATGTATACAACTACCTGCAATTGAAAGCGGAGGCTTATGGTGGTTACCTTATGGAAAAAGTGAGGAAAGATGCTTATCTCCGACTGTCAATTTCTTTCCGCTAAGACCTCCAGTTCTGCACAGAAAAGGAAAAATATATGTAAAAGATTTTCTTACTTGTAGAAAGTTTTTCCTTGTTAAATGCCACAAATGACATGATAATAATCTCGGTAAGCTGCTTCCAGCTGTCATCCACTTTTTCTCAAGTTTGACTTTTTCCAAGCGATTCTTGTCAGATTGTAAAAGGAAAACAAGGAGATTCACTCTATTTATGTTCATGTGGCTGATCTGGTTTACCTCAATAAAAAGAAATTTCCCAACGTGAGCTAAGCCTATTTCAAAAGTTTTTTCTTCGTCTTCTAAAAAATAACATATTTTCAATCAAGTACAAGGAAAAGTCAATATTGACACAAAGGTGGAAAATGTAAGTAAAGAATGTCTTAAATATAAAAATAAATTCACATAAAAATTTCCTCAAGGAGAGAGTGAAAGAAGGAACTGGGTCAAATTAAATAGCCGAACACAAGAAGTAAAAAAACGGAAGGAAGGAAGGTGGTGTGGGGGCTTCTTCCACAAAATATTGTAATGTACATCTCCACCATGTGGATGTGGATATATTCAATTGGTGGCATGGGTCTCTGCATGAAGTTCAACTTTTTTTCTCCCTTTACTTGTTACAATACGAAACGAGCCAAAATTATTTCCACCATAGCCAAACTTTTTCTCCAACTGTAGAAAAAACTAAAAATATAAGATCCAGAATGGGAGCACACCACCGCACCGCACACTAGTCTATGTGCAATTCACTATAAATCTTGCGGTTTTCTTTCCCTTTTCCGTCGTTACTGGCCAATTTCTGGCAGGAAAGGGGAATCCACTAGACAAAAACTTACATGATGGGCTGGAATGGAGGTGAAAGAGTTTCTCTCTCTCTAATATATGGATCACTTCGCTACTCTGTATTCAATTGGAGTCGCTTGCCCGTTGTGATACATTGTATGGGAAGCCAGTGCCATATGCACGTATACAGGACAGGGCAAATATGGATAGTGGATTGAATGAAAAGCCATCTTTTTGAGATCCGAATCGTCTTCTTTTTCTTCAATTATGGCTACCTTACTCCATATCCTAGTTCTAAGACAAGAATGGCTGCTGCTGTGCTTACTCTACAGCATCATTCCTTTTTGGTAAAATGCAATTTCCATCTCGAATTCTTGGACTAAAAAATTGAATTTTGTGCAATAACTTCAAAACAGAGTACTCGGCCTCTTGCATGTAATAGAACATACTTATGTATCTTTCTGAGCTGTCATACAGCATCGGACAAAAATAAATTCCCTTACAAATTGCTTACTTTAATTGCAGCACAATATAAAACTGCACCAGGTCAGGATTTTATATCAAGAAAAAAATTGCTGATGAAGCATCTGCATCGTGTACTTTGGAGGGGGATTTAATGAGAGAACTTAATAATTAAATCCATCCCATTCCAAGTTCAACTGGTTTCAATCAAGGGAAAAAAGAACAATAAGTGCATCTCCCCATTTTACTACCATGAATGAATCTCTCCTTCACTCGTCTCTAGTTCTTTCGCTAAAACAAATGATTGCTCTCTTAAAGCCCCTCTCGCTCTGCTCTCATCTCATTCAATGGGTTTGTGGAATGTGAAAAATTCCCATTGCTAGACAAATGAAAAGATTCTTTTGGAGCACGCCAGAAAAATCCTTACAAAACACTAATGCTTGCGAAACTAATGGGAGCGAGGAGATACCAATCTCTGAAAGTTTTATATACTCCGTCTCGCCAAAAACCTAACTACGTATACAATCCACTAACCACTCTTCTTCCTATATATTTCTTTGAGAAGGCAAGAGTCCAAAAAGAGAGACAGCAGCGTGACCATTTCATGTCAAAGTCGTATTTAGACTGGGAGAGATATACATCAGCAGAAAAGGGGAAAGTATACCCCCAAAAAAGTTTAGGTATTACGCACACACACTCACACACACATTCGCTATTATAGGAATAGTTTTAGGAAGAACTTTTTGGAACCGCACGAAAACCAGAAGAAGATGCATCGGAAGCCTCTCAAAATAAGTTGGTAATCTTGGAATTGGAACTTCCTTTTTAATTTCATGGTTCTCATCATCCCATCCCATCCATTATTATGCCTTCTTCCACTCCTTTTCTTTCCCTAAATAGTATTCACTTAAGCTGCTTCAAACGATCTTTGTGCGAAGTAAATGTACACAAGATGGGAAACATACATACATATTATATAGGCTGAGGAAGTGTAAGCATGTACAGAAAAAATACTGTGGTAAGCAGTCATTCAACATGGTATAAAGTTGACGTGCACAAAATTCAATGAAAGTCCGGTCGTGTTTCGTTTCCAGTGTTAAACACACGAACGAAGCACAAGTTCAAACGGAGACTTGCTCGAACGAACCGAGTTCCATTCAAGTTTTAAGGAATCCACAAACCTTTTGTATTTCTCAGCCAAGAGTCAAATAATCACACCACAACCTATAGTCCATCTTATGCATTTATGGACGATGAGGACAGAATGTTTGCAATCTTCTGCTTTCCTTACTCATCCTTGTGAACAAGGTCCAAGCATGCAATGCAGTTTGCTTTCCATCAAGTGCTTTTGTGATTCCATGAAGCAAACCGTGTACTCTGAGAAGCCATATACTTGCACTCTTAGATTTCTTCTCGTTCATTCAGTCCTTCGAGTGGTTCAGATCCAGTGACTCCAGTGAAGAAACTCCACGTCTTCTTAAGTACACCTATGGACATACAAGCGTAAAATGTTGTTTAATGGAATCATATTAGAAGACGTTACCAGAGAGTTCAACAGTCCACTGGATGAGCTCTCTCGCTTGTGGTGAATGTGTGTGGGATGATGTTCCAGGAAATCTGTTAAAAGGAACTCTGGCGAGCTCGAATGGACATAAAGTAGACACACATTTTCCAGTAACTGCAGCAAGATAATAGTTTCACAGTGGCTAGGAGCATCAAGCTAAAATGTGTTTTTCTCCTCTCTTTCTCTCGTTTGTCTGTTACTCCTGTGGTAATTTATTGGTGGAAGATTGTTCTCCCTCTCTCTTTCTCGTTTCTCTTCTCTCTCTTTCTTCATGTTTTCCTCTTTTGGCTGCGAAGAATAGTCCATCTTTGGGGAACGTAGGGATGCAGAGTAGTGGTTAAAATGGCCTACAAAATTGTGTCGGAGTAATACTATTGTTGTACAAAGTAGCAACAGCGGACTGGTGCAGTGGCTTCGAAAAACCAGTATAACCGAAACGCAGTGAGTGGAAAGCAATAATGCCACATGAGAAAGCTCATTCTTTTCATGCATATATGCACACATGAGACCATCACAGTAGTCGCCGAATTAAACGAAAGGAGGCATATAGAATATACACACATTTACGGTATGCACATTATTGCACCAAATGAAGAAAAATCGAAGAAAGAGAAATTTACGAGTGTATGTACCTTCATATAATGTCTCTCCACCAAGCATCCTTTTTGTAATTCGCTTTTTTTTGCTGTCCACATATCTATTCTATGACAAGATGGCTAACTGAACTTGCGATGACCAGAACGAAGCCCGAATTTACAAATGCAAAATGCGCATCCTCATTGAAAGGTTTTCTCTCTCATAGTTGAGAACCCACATATATACGTCCGTGCGTATATACTTGATAGAGCGAAACGGAGTAAAACAATACACAGAAGAGTTTGCTGGCAAAATTCAATTACATGTACTGAGAAATAAAATCGTGGGTTTTTTCTCTCAAATTGTATGTCTTTTGATCACTGCTTGCATGCCCTACCTCACTTGAATAGCCAATTTATCAAGAATTCATTTCAAGAAGATAGCATGCAGTCAAGAACGGCTGAAAAAATGAATTGTGTGGTTGGTTGGTTGTATGCAGTCTTAAGTTTTCTTTTCAATTTATTCTTCTATGCCATATATAAGCGTGTGAGTGTGGTATAGAAAAAGAGAAATGGATAAATGCTGCTCTTAAGTTTTGGAACAGAATTACGTCCACATCAATAACATTTCCGTACTGATCCCGTCCAAAATATTTTTATTGAAAAAATATTTTTCCCATTACACCAAACCCTTGTGCGTACAAGAGTAAGTAAACTGAAGGACCGTCAATTCTAATAAATTGATTTTGTAGACTCGATTTGCATCCATTTTTGGCAGAGTAAAAAATGATTTTCTTCTTCTCTCCAGTCGGTGTTTATCTGGATATCGATATAACCTGCTCTTGCTTTGGTTGAGAGTGAAATAGATTCTTTCCATCCATCCCTTCCCTTTCAATCTCTCAAACTTGGTGGAATCGGGGAAGGAACGAAAAAAATACTGATCACATTCCCTCGCTCAGTTGAACATGAATGGGAAAGGATGTGTGTAGTGAAAATGATGTGTGCATCACATCTCGCACATGTAATATTATCTTCAAACTATCGAAACTCATGCCACGGCTGAGTTTTATGATGCTTGTATGAAACTGTTTAGAAGGTGAGAAAACATATGTACCGTTCGTGCAAGTCTCATAAAGAAAACCTGTCCTATTACTCACTTCACATCATGCTGCAAATACATCCATACAGGCAAAGGATAGGTATATAATTTAAGCTCGGAGAAGTACCCTCTTCTCTAAAAGGTGTTTGTGATATGGCGAGTTTTTTTCATCTTCACTCCACTTGTTTCAGTTCATATATGTTCTCCAGCAGACTTTAAGTGAGGAAAGTGAGTCAGGTACATGAAGAACTCAACTCTGTTATTATTCGGTTGCAAGTGGGGTAAATTACGTGACCAAAGGTTGTATAGAAACACATTTTTATAGACTTCCAAAGTTGTAGAGAAGAGTAAAGCCATTTTATGTAGATCCACGAAAAAATTTCCTCCAGAGAAAAAGGTCAATATTTCACGCGAAGTTCATATATCTCCAGAGTCAAGGAAGCGAAGGCACCCTTTGTGGCCACAAGAAAAGGAAGAGGAGTAAACTGTCGAGGAGTACATATTGTAAAACAGCGTGGAGCAGAAGCTGTTGAGAAAAAGAGATAAGACGGAATCTCTCAAAGAGATCAACAACTTTGAACAATGCATATTCTTTGGTGGAGGATATGCCCATCAACTTCTCTTATTAAAAATGTTTATAGACTTTTAAGGGCTAGAAAAATGGGCAAGTTACATAACATTACGCCTGTAAAATTGTGCTCTCACCGTGGTGCATACTGTAGGAGAAATGTCATCTCACAAAGCTATGTGTGTGTATTTAAGGTATGTAGATGTAAGAAGCCTAAAATACATAG
>JAQFZW010003681.1:0-12246 GCA_034687055.1 Heteromurus nitidus | reverse complement strand
CTTGGATCGGATCGTGGATCGGATCGCTGTTTTGCGATCCAGTGGATCGCCGATCCAAAAGTGAACAAGTGTGGTCAAGAGAGTAAATGGTACCGCCCACGGCGACACAATATTAGTCTACAAAGACTACAAGCATTTTAACACGGACCCTATCCGCTTCATATTTCTCTAAATTAATCCAAAAGAACTACGAACATTTACACACATACAAAAATATAAATTCAATCCAAGAAGCAAGCAAGATGAATGAATGATATCATAATTGGACGTTCATTAACTCTTTCACTTCA
This sequence comes from Heteromurus nitidus, assembly GCA_034687055.1. NCBI lineage: Eukaryota > Metazoa > Arthropoda > Collembola > Entomobryomorpha > Entomobryidae > Heteromurus > Heteromurus nitidus. The sequence goes on along the minus strand of JAQFZW010003681.1, from coordinate 11,956 downwards.
TTTTCCCCTTGATAAAAACGAACTACTCAATTACGAGACTTTTATCGTTCCTTAAACGAAGTTGCTTACAAGAAGCTGGTTGCGAAAAAAAAGAAAAGAAACTGGTTCTCCGTTCTTCTTTCTAATGTTAAAGCTCTCTCCTTCTCTTTCCTCCAATTTCTTTCATTTAGCCAATCAAGAAAGGTGCAATTTAGGTTAAACAGTCAGACGATGAGATACTCTGAATAATCTTCAATCTGAGAGAATATATTTCTTGATTCTCCTGACAATCCGACAATTTACTGCAAGCTGTGATTATTGATTATGGAAGTGATACTTTCCGATAGTTGAAAGGTTTTCAGACTCATTAGCATTTAAGACGCCAATGGGAGCGTGCATTAGTTCTTTCAAAACATGGAAAACAATAGGGTTGATTTCGTTTTACTTAAACCAGTTCTTTGTAATTTTTTTACGCATTTTCTCTCTTGAATCCAGCATCAGTTTCTCAAAGGGGCAATACGAACCAAATAGCTCTTGACAGAATTTTCTCAAAGTCCAGGTGAATGATCCAACCGAAGATATGATATGAATTAAAGAGATCATCTTCACAATAACATCACCACGAAATGATCGTGCGAAGGTACATTTGAGCGGTTTACCAGTTTTGATCATCTTCAGCAACGTCTTTTTTGCCCGCTCATCTCTTCCTCAGACTCAAAGTCAAACAAAAAAAACTAACTTTTGATATTGCGTAGATGATTTTTCTCCTTCCCATCCGATAATGGTGTCCATCTGTAATAAAACATGCTAAAAAAGGCAGCCTTCGCTTGTTCACACACGAACTGAGGAAAATCGTGCAAAACAATTCAAGATGATACGCACAGTTGACGCAGTTTCATGCAAGAATTAAGAACTTTGAATTTACATTTACCCGTTCCCTTCATTTCTTGCCCATCTCATTTTTCTCTTAAATATATGCATACGGATAACGTTTTTCTAATATACACGCTAACCACTTCTTCTTGAATCCCTTTTTTCTTCTCTTTCCGTTGACTCCCAGAAAAAAATCTTACAATTTAGAAAATGGGAGAACGTCCAAAGTTCCTTTCGACATTGAGCATTCGTATATTTGAGAGACTGGATAAAAAATGCAATGTTTGAAACGTTTCCCTCTCACCCTCATCTTGTATTCAGTTCCTTGTGTGTACACTGCCAAAAAAATTCTATTCACTTCGCTACTCGTTCCGTCTTCGGAGTTCGGACTATGCACATATATATTTCTCCACATCAGCCTTTATAGTAATCAAGGTGCATATGTATTATGTGTGTACGTGATTCTCCTTGTGAGATAATGATAGATTCATGCAATAAAAAAACAAGGAATCGTGACGAGTGGTCCTTTTTTTATCCCCAAAAAACTGAAAATTTCCCGTCAAAACAGTGTATAGGAGTAGAGTAAGGCGAGGCAAGTCAAGTCAAGAACCACTTCAGTCAAAATATATATGATTTTGTTGGTAGTCAACCTCTTCGATCGTGTTAGTTGATTCATTTTCGTATTATTATTTTTTTGACTCCCTCAAAAAAAGTCGCTGAGAAAAAGAAGAAGAAGAAGCGCGTTGGTGTTAAATACTCGAGAATAAAGTGTAGATATTTGAAGAGAAAACATGTTGGTTTGCAAGTAAAGGGAGAAGAAGAAGAACCCGCCGCCGCAACAGCAACTGTAGACGTAGGACTAGTAGTCAAGTAGTGCACTGGTTAAAGTTAGTATTATCGTATTAATAATTATGGGTTGTCGAATTCAGTAGCTTCATAATACTGGGGACGACGCCTCCTCACGACTATTCACGCCTACAGCTTCTTGCATCCCCAAAAAAATCATGAACTCGATCATTGCCAGATTATTTTTATATTATTTTTTTCCAAAGGGGAACTCATCATCATCATCCTCTTGAGTCTGAAGTACTGACGAAGAATAATATGTGTGAGAAGTGAGAGAGAAAATGATGATGGAAGGTGTATGATTGTCGTGATGATATTCTGCCGATGTGAGGAAATTGATTGTTGTGTTTTGCACAGCATGGGAAATTGGCAAGACTCCACATTCCTTCGACAGTGTTCAAGTGCAAGTGTCGAGGAAGTTACTTGCTGGGATGATGATGATGATATAATGACGATGAAGAAATTTTATAATGTACTTTTGTTACTGCATAGAATTTAGAATTGTCACTGACCCGACCGACATGTTCGTCGTACATTGACAAAGGGTCATTTCAATTTGCTTACATGAAGTTAATGAAGCACAGCTTTCATCTTCATTTGCTCATTTGCATGGCACGACGACATCACTTTCTCAGTGTGAATCTACATTATCTCTTCATCGGAAGTTCGCTATCTGCATGTCTCTGATATTTGACATAGCAGCCAACATCCAAAATCACAGAGGCATAATAATAGCAAAGTACCTAAAACATCATGTTTATTATGTTGCTTAAAATCCTGAAATGGAACTATCAAGGTTTACTCAAACATATTCGAAAAACCATTGTACTAAAAAAGTATGAACACGAGCGCGTTCGTAGCAAAGAGCCTCGAGTTTCGTATACAGAAAATCGTTATGACTTGGAACATTTGTGTTTAACTTTCAGGTAGCTCGATTATATTCTTCTTTTGTTATATGGACTAGAGAAAATAAAACAGTGGCAACAATACTCCCGTCTCATTTGCATTTTTAAACGAAACTGATGGAAGGAAACGAAGAAACCCGTCTCTCCTTCAAAATAATTCAAAGTAAGCATCTCTACTCGATTTTGAGAGCACATTCAACATTTTGAATTCGATATCATAAAACTCACAGACATGCTTCATCTTAAAATGCCACACAAGAAACATGAAAATGATACGCCGACGTCTCTTTACTTCGCCATAATTTCTTCGGAGTTGAAATGCTTTTTTTGTTGTCGAATTTTGCCTGGACCACGAAATGTGCTCCATTTATTAGTCATCCGCTTGAAAGAACAATGGAAGAAAATTTACCTCTCTCTCTCTCTCCAATATTTTTTTATTCGTGTTGAGATCGTAGTGTCTGTCTTACCCTTTCGCCTTGTTTCGTTTTGTTTCTTTTAGGCCAGGTAGGCGATGACTATAAGTCTGAAATGAATGCATGCACATACACCGCACATTGTTGACTGGGGCACCACGTTGCGTAGCTGCTTAAAAAGCAATATCTTGTCGGACTGCTTTTCATGTCACTTTTTTTCCACATGATCCTTTACTCCATCATCATCGACCTGTCACATTTTCCCTGAGTTCATTTCAGCTAAATCATGATCCCCCTTCTCTCGTAAAAAAATCTCGTGTGTGAGACTTGATTAAGATGAATATTATGCGAGATTCGTGTTACAGATATAGTTTCACGGTGCAGCAGGTAGTAAAAAGCACTGGACTGGACTCTCCTCGGTTGTGAGTGGGGATTGTTGTTGAATGTAAGGGGATACACAATATTCAGAGAAATTTAGTCCATTCCCACTTCTCCTTGCAACTTTGACTGAACTCACGTAGTACGTGGTGATGTGTGCATTTCACACTTTTTGGCGAATATATATTACGCAAAGCTGAAAACATGCAGCCGCTCATTAAGAAATCAGAAACCACAAATTCTCCGTAGTTTACCTTCCCTATGGAATATGAATTTTTAGTCCTTTCTTTGTCAAAGATTACTTTCGGATGTTCACATTAATGAAATTAGAAAATACAAACACTAATTACGTGCTTTTCCATTCGTAGCGCTTGTAAGTATGCGTGCATCCGTGACTATATGTTTGATAGACAAAATCATTAATATGTTTTCCAGTTGTTAAATAAAAAGAATGACGTCGATCTCGCGGACATGGTTAAAATTATATGAAGTTTGAAGTAAATGCAGTTTTCTAACGTCAAACTTCAAATAATATTTTTAAAGGGAGAGGAAATGCAGTTAATTCAGATGATATATCCCGATATAATAAAGCGTTTTTCAAACTGAATTTTCATTTAATTATCTTTTTTCTGCAGTAGAAGAGGATTACCCAGAAACTCTGAACAGAATGAACTTGCACAAGCTGTCATAGTGGAGGAGTTGAAGGCGTTCTTTGAGTGACAGAAAAGGGTTGTGAGTGTTGTGTTTTCAGGAGAGAGAAAAATGTTACAAAAGAGTTTTCAACTTCGTTTCCACACATTGTTTCGTACCAAATTCCATACAATTTTCAAAACAACAAAAGTTCATTTTTATTAAAGACATTTCTACTTTTATGAGGATTTGGTGGTCAGTAAGCTTCATCTGAGGATGATGTTGATCTTCATCTCAGGACCGTGATAATCACCATCATCCGCGTACGCATTGTTTTCCCTTGATGCCATAGCATGTTTCGATTTGTTTCGTCTTTTGACAGAATTTGTGGGATGGTTAGAAACTCTGGAGGATGAGAGAGGAAAGTGGATCTAAATATTAAAACATTCTATTAAGTAACCCTGCCCTGATAATTATAGGGTTTTGGCAACAAGGGAATGTGTATACACATTTTTTCTGAGTGTTTCTTTCTCCTTTTTCCAAATTTCAAAACGTCCACCTGGGAAACGGATACTATATATTTAGAGGGATGGAGTGTTACACCTCCTTCTGTCAAGTTGTACCATTTTTTCAAAAAAAAAGTTGGAACCTTTTTTCGAAATAGGCACAAGCACACATTCACCAACAATTTACCCCATTGGAACACCTGACTTCCTTCATTGAAATGATCTTGAAAAAAAGTCATTAAAGAGAGAGGGAACTGAGTTTCGGAGAATGGGTAAATCGTAAAACGCATTTTATTTCATTAAGACAGTGTTCATAAGCTTGTCCAAAAGTTGGGAAATTATGGGAAGAAGGTAAAATGTAAACTATGTGGTTTGGTTGAAATTGGTACAAAAATTTGGAGTACATAATGGGTAAATTGTATACCTTCCCTAAACTCGTGCTTGTATTTCTTAAAAATATATATCATTGTCACTATCTCCATTATTGTTATATCCCCAACTTACCTCTTCATACCCTTTGCTTTCCTCCAAAAGGAAAAGTTTACTGCACTACTCTCTTTAAATTCAACGATAGCCGTACATTAAGTTGGTCCATGAATTTTCTCAATTTACAATTACTGAAATGCCAGGATACAAAACATATATCAGCTAGAGGAAACACGATCTGCAAGGGTACACTTACAAATTGAATAACAATTGATAATAGCAAGCGAATGCATACGATTTCAGCATAATCATGACTTCATTTTCATTGGAGCGTGCGCAGAAACATTTTGTGATTGGATGGAAGATGGAACTGTACATACACACATATAATATTTCTGCATTAAAATATTCATTGCTAATTCTTAAAAAACATAAAGAATTCCAAGGTTTATATTTTCTGAAATATTTCTCCTCTTTATCTGTCAATTATAGCCTATCCCTTACAATCTTTTGTAATGATCAGCGCATCAGACATGAGACAGCTACCTGAAACCACATTCAGCAGAAGAAAAAAATGAAATTCAGAGCAAGTTCATTAAGAACGGATAAAAGCTTTTAGACAAAAGCGATAATTTCAAACCAGTCCTCATTTTCTTCAATTTCCAACTCAGCCCAACGAAGGAAAATTTTAATCGGAAAAGAAGCATTGTTTTACACTTGCCATACAGCATCCTACACGAAAGAACTTATTGCACAGAGCTTTCTGAATATGAATCAAACTCCGCTGTCATGTCTCATAATCAAAGAAAATGAAAACTGGAGAAAAAAAGGGAAGCCGAATCACATGAAAAAACGATAAATATCAACCTACCTGTACAACTACGATAATATTTTGACATGATATGACGTTTCACCTATGATATATCCCTCACATTTAAGATATTTTGTGCCCACCTGAGAAAACGCACACACAATCCTTCCTTTGCATGCACGTTCCTCTCCAATACCTTTGCAGTTCAAATGTATCAAAACAGAAGCAACCCAAGCTCACATTAAATTTCTTTTCCCTCAACAGAAACTTCCCATTGGTTCATGATCCTCATATTTCATGATGATTCCACTATAAATTTAGGAAAAAAACGAAGTTGCATGATCCTATCACTCCATCGGTTTTTAAGTACTTTAATGCTTCTAGCCTTGCTTTAGTTCGCTGTTTGAGGAAACGTCAAGCTCTGGATGACTTGGACAAAAACGCAGCCACACGAAACTATCCTTTGTTGCTCTCAATGCTCTCTCCGCAACCTGTGGATTATTGCGTGCCATCATCACACCGTATCATGGAATTGCTACTGGAAATAGTGTGATGATGGTAACAGCTAGTATTTAATAATCTTGATAATATATTGGGTGTTTACTAAAAAAATATGAATAGTTTGCTAATACTATTCTTATGAATGGTCTTGTGAAATGATATATAATAGATAAGCTTGCAATTAAAGTTGGATGAGGCCTTTGCTTGCTTTTATCTAAAAAAAAGTTGGGAGAAGATGCGCAAGTTCGTTGCTTACCCTTATAAATCATTGGATGTATTGCATGCAATGCAGTGCCTCAAAAAAGTGTCAATTGCATCAAGTCATTCAATCTTTCAATTGAGACGTGTTGCTGATTTTGGAACTGCTCAATGGTCAAGGGATGCTGGACAATTTGAAAATTGGTATGTAAGTACCCCTTTCGTTTCCTACATATTTGCATACACGCAATATAGTTATGATATGTGCATTCCATTTGCTCTGGTGTCTGCTAGGAGGAATGCAAATTTTCTCGGAATAAATCACAATGAAGGTCCCGGAATTGGTTTAACAAAAGTGGCCAGAAATTACTTAATAAAGAAATCTCATCATATAGTCTCATATCAGTAAACATCTCTGCAAAACGGCATACGCTTTCTTTGAGATAAGGATTTTTAGTTGTGATTATGAACTGGCTTACTTTCTCTAGTTTTGGAATTCACATGCACTAAATTTCAGAGGCCTTTTTCAGGAATATAATTATATAGGAACGTGGATCGAATATTAGTTTTATTTTGCATTTTTTTAAATTGAGTTTTTCGTTTGCATAAAATAGCCTACAAAGGCAGTCGGCATTTCCTCCATATCACCGTAATCTAGTAGGACCGAAAGGAAGTTGGACATTAGAACGACACTGGTCAAAAGTAGAGAGGCGACTGGTGTGAAACTTTCATTTCACTCAGAATATCATCCATCCATTCATCTCTCACACTTTCAGCAAAAGCACCAGGCCAGGGAGATGTTCACGAGAAGAGAAACCACGTTTATGTCGTCTAGAAAAAAATTTTTTTGTTCAAAAACTCATTCGTATTCTCAGCAACACAATATGCAAGTGTGGCGTACATACGTACAAACACATAAAGCTAGAAAACAGGACATGTGTATGTGTTAGATAGAAGTTATATATATATTTCTTGGAGTGTTGTGTTTCTCTCTCCGTCTCCCCACACATATGCATGCATCTCCCATCATCAAACATGCACATATTTAGAGCTCTCTTCTGCTGTCTCGAGCTTTTGGTTTCATTCGTTCATGTGGGCTTGGGTGACAAGTAAATGGGGCCTGTGCATAGGGCGGAGAGATTTTGCCGAGCGAGTCCAATCCTGCAAGCCGCTGCTCAGGCGCATGGCCGAGGTCTATCGAAAAATCCAACTCTCCACACAACAGAACCGGTATTTTCCATCTCCCCAAAAAAACTCTTATGATATTCAAACGAAGAAGGAAAAAAAGTCAGCCAGCCACTTGCATGATTCCATCTTGAAGCGCACAGCATATACACATATGCAATGCAAGCAACATATTCCCTCTCTTTCAAGTCTTGCATCTGAACAGCTCTGGGCTTACAAAAGTAACAATATTTTTTTGTACTCCTTTTCTATCTCGTCTTCAAAGGGTAACCAGACTTTGTAAGCGTGCGTATCCTTATCTCTTATGCATCTACAATGTTATGTATATGTGGAGTAAAGCGAGAGAGGTTTTTTACTCGTTTTTTCTTTTCAGTAACAAAAAATATGAAAACTTCTCCATTTCTGTTGCATGCTTTTTCCGCTTTTTGCCATTTCGTTTCATTCGCGAGCTCTCTGTTCCATGTCGAAGGAAAAACAATCCCGACTCCCTAATAATGTGATACGATATCCATGACTTTTTTTTGGAGGTTTCGCCCGTGGTGGTGTGTGTTGGTCAGAGCTAGACCAGACCAAAGACTGCAAGGAAAACGAGCATTGGTACTTGGTAGATGCAATATTGGTTAGCTCATCTCAGCTCCTCAATCCTCGTGGTTTTCAGCTATGCTTAAATGTGATCTCCTCTGCAGAAAAGCAGACAGAAGTAAAAAACCGTGTACCTTCCTTCACATGAGAAAACCTGCCTTATATTCCCTTCACAGGCTTCAGAGAGTTTCCATAAAGAGGCACAAATGCCGGTCAGCAGTTTCCCTACGAATGTGTGTAGCTTACAATGGAAGTATCCAAAAGGGAGACGAGCTTTACAAATAAAAGTGAGTAATACATAGGAACATTTTTTGGACCCTATCTGATGACAACATACAAGTATGAGTTCATATGGAAGGAATATATGGCTATGGACTTTGGTGTGAGTGAACCAACGAAAAACTTGGGTGAGCAAAAGTTTTTTTCTTCACTGTAGCCGTATATTGTTAATAGGAGCACATATGTGAAAAGCAAAGGCAGATCATGATCAACTTGACGAACAAGCAACTCGGCAATCCTTAACTCCACGAGAAACGAGAAGCTCCACACACACACACAACACGAGCTTATAGAGGCTCGTCCCCAACAACTGATATGCATGCACACAGAGGAGCAGCAAAGCAGCCTTTTTTCTAGCTCCTGCACCACCACAACTCAACATCATTCAACGAGTTCAGCTTGGGCAGCAAAGAGCACCTCTCTCCCTCGTCTCTCGATCGCGTGTCCTCTTTTGCAGAGAGTTTTTTTTCGACGAGCAAACATTTATGCACAAAGAGTGAGTGAGCGTGTGTGCTTTATTCTCTGAAATTCTCTGGATCAATGATCAAAAATAGCCTGCCTTTTGTTCTTCAACTGGAGAAGAAAAGTAGTCATTTGTGCAGGTGTGTAAATCACAAAAATTTAAGAAGGAAATATTGAAAAGAAATCACCGGTTGAGTGATCTTTGGCAGCCCACGTGGGTAGATAATGTGTGCAGACGTAGAAGAGATTCATAGAAGTCAGCTTTGGCCAGCTGCTGGAAGCCTGTGAACTGAAATTCTCTGGAGAAGTGATAATATATTGTGTGGGCAGAAGAGAAATTTCATTGAACTCTTTGATTCTATCGGCGGAGACGAAGAGTGTGGTTTACTCGACTCGAGTGGTTTTGGTTCGTATGTTTTGGGAGGACATGTGTTATTTTTACGCATGATTCCGAGCTGATAAGTATCGGCACGTATTCCCGATTTGTACTTATCACATTGGACAGGTCTTGTACTGACCTAAAGTGATATACACACACTTTTGTCAGTTGTGGGAAGCGAAGATAATAAACTGTTTTTTGTCAACCAAACTGGATATATGCATACATTTTGTGAGAGTGAATCTCATTCAAAGATTTTGATGAGTGAGAGATTGGCACGTCCACATTGAATATATATCTGAAATCTCATCCCTACCAAGCTCCACTTTTTTTAAAGAGTTGTTGCCAATATTTGTTAACCACTTTCAAGGACACTTTTCGTACATTTTTTGTTATCGGGTTTTTGACAAGTGACATCAATTCATCGGCATCGATTCACACTTGCTCGTGTGTGTGTTGTCGTCACTCCAAAAACTTGTCAACAATTGTGTACATTGATAAGCCCGAGCGTTGAATCGGCTGGGAACAATTGATTGACTTATACCCTGATATCCCCGAGGGTCAATTTCCGTAACTTCCTCGTTGTAAAAAAAACAGCGAGCCACCATGTTAGTTATCAGCAACCAGACAAGATTACGCTTTTCAACGAGTAAATCGGGTTGAATCTCAGTAGACGTAGACGTGTTTGCCAAAAAAACAGCTTTCGAGTACAGATATACATATTTCTTGTGCGTTTGTGTGTGACATCAAAAGACAAACAGAAAGTGCAACATGATAATGATAAGAGAGTACTTGGAACAATACTTAAAAGTTCAACATGTGTGATGACAACTTGCCCGAAAAATTATCATCAAATGAAACGCAGCTATTAACTCGGTGTTGCTCTTCTCAACCGAATTACTATTTTGGCAAGGTGGCTGGTCTGAGAATTTCATGCGGCTACAATATTCCCGATTTTCCCCAGGAACAGAAAAGCTCGTTCGTGAGATAGCCTCCAGCACACTTTAGCTGTACCGACGAGCAAACGAATTCTGACGAGCTTCAAAACGCGAATTTAAACATAATTCAGTTTGTCGTATGCTGAAAACAATCTCATTGTGACGTTCAGTGCCGTGTTTTAAGTGCGTAAAATATATACCCAAAATTGAAAGGGACAACTTTGTCGAAGACTGAGATTTAGGTCTTGAGACCAGATTTTTCATACGTTTGATAGTAGTACTCCTGGAGGACTTCTTATATATTTATTATTACCCCAACTGATCTCCCTCTCCACCACCATATATTTTTTTAGCTTTAAACATACCGAGAAAGGAAGAAAGAGAACAGACTGACTCTTCTGAAGCTGGAAGTGGTGTCACCGCAAGTCACCAAAGTCATATAGACAGACACGTCACTGGGAATCAGTGGTACGATCATCAATCCCGTCAATTGTCCTCTCGACCGCTTCCGCTACATTTCCCTGTTTGTATACCTGTCATCGTCGTTACTATTCCAACGCGCTGCTCCTCCTTTTTGTTAAGCAAGTTTGAATAAAAGAGTATTAAAAAAAATCATCAGCGTGCCACTCTCTTATCACACAGCGAGGAGCAATATGTGAACCCAGTCAGAGTCACCTCATCATCTCTCTGTTGACATTGTGGAAACAAAGCTTGTCGACAGTGGAAAACACTCGAGAGAGTCGGGGGTGAGTGGGGAGAAGTAAGAGTCTTTGAACTTGCTCAGGGAAAAGAAAGCAAAAAATAACACTTTCCTCCACACGGAGAAAACAACCCTTGACAGGTTGAGTTGTCATCATCGGTGAGAGACAAAGTCAAGAGAAAACAATACAAAATACAAACACATACTCGTCGTCGCGTAGTACATCATCGATCATCAGTCTCGGTCGGTCCCTGACTGTGACACTACACAACACCCGGGGATTCGAGCAACCTTAACTTATTTACATATAAAATAAATCTCCTCGTCTCACTAAAAAAGTATTATTACCCGCGAGAGCCTTTGTTACCTGAGAAATCATTATCGAAATGATAATAACGTGTGCGGCTTGTGACAAAGCGATTTTGGACCGATACCTCGTGAAGGTTATGGACCGGTCCTTTCACTCGGCATGTGTCAGATGTTTTGACTGCCGAACCGTTCTCACAGAAAAGTGTTTTACCAGAGACAGTAAACTCTTCTGTAAAAATGACTTTTTCAGGTAAGCTTACAAAAAACATTAATTCAGTTCTTCTTGTTGTTTTTTCATTGGTTTTTGTTTCATTCATTCATTGGATACATACGGTGCTTTTACTGCGTTGTCATAATATCTTTCATATGTGTTTTTATGATGACAGCCAATGTGAACAAAATCCACATTCCAAGAAACTTTACAGAGAGAAAAAACGATAATTTTAATGTTAGTGGCAGCATGCTGACACGTCATCGTCATATTAAGAATTTTTTCAAACTAAAATCTACAAAACAAGAAAACCACGATGCGTGACGCTACAAATGAAAGTAAACATATTTGGCTACAACGGTCGAGTGTGGAATGCGTTGTTGATATAAACAGAAACCTCAGAGAATTTCATAGAAATTGTTGAAAATTACTTGAAAAAAGATCG
>JAQFZW010003680.1:0-12250 GCA_034687055.1 Heteromurus nitidus | reverse complement strand
CTTGCACAACTCTGTTGCACCAGATAACCGCCATACCACAAACTGGTAGAGTAACACAACATCGGACTCCCCTGCACAACGCCGTACACAATCCCTCGAATGTGGGCACGCTTCTTATTGATTCTAAATTGTAAAATGAGTAAACATCTAAGCTTCTTTCATGACACAAGGCACAAATTTGTAAAAATGTGAGTTTTACCGATGAGAATCCGCAAGTGACTTCTCATACATCTCCATGAACTGATCCTCCGCGCAGAGACTCGCCACCGTTCTGATATTATTTAAAGCTTCGACAGCAATGTTACACGAGGACTCGATCGAGTCACGCTCCACCACGTTGTCGGTATTCATGACTTTCCCCTCGGCGAATGAGATGTAGATGATGAGGGGGACGAACACGATCGTCACTGCAGCCATGTTCGGAAGGTAGTAGAAGGACATACCTCCAGCCGCAAGTACAATGGCGATGGCTTGCAACATGCCTGCAAGTCTTGTGCCAGTTGCACCACGAATGCTCGACGCATCCGTCGAAAGTCTCGCAGTCAACTTGCCGACGGTGTTCTTTTGATCGTCGAAAAAGGAAATGTCTTGCTCCATCAAGTTGTTAAAGAGGAGTTTTCGAACGCGATAGGTGAAGCACTCTCCGGAAAATCCAACGAGCATTTTCTACAAAAGACAATCGAAAACAACTTTTATTTAATTACAAGTTTACAACAGACTTTTAATACAAAAAAATTTCAATGCAAATAAATTACCTGTACAAATCCACATATTCCCATGACAGCAGCAATGCCCAGGTAAAGGAAGCAGTAGTACCTGCCGTGAGACAAAACCTCGAAGTCATCCTTGCTCGTGAAAGACTGCAAAACAAAAAAAGTTTCCATTGGAATTTTTAATGAATGGATTAGTCTGTATTTGCGTTTTATCAAAGTCCGCCCAATTTTTTTTACCTGAATGAAGTCTCCAAATACATAAGCGTAAGCTGGCAGTTGTAGACCTTTCACAGTTGAACAGATAATGACAATGAGGAGATAAGGCCATTCTTGCATATTCGCCTTCCAAAGTCGGAACAAGCTCACACTTCCAGATAGCTTAGCCTCATCCTCATCCTTGTAAATATGCATTCACAATAATAATGTACGTCTTGTAGAGCATTTATTTAGTTAACTTAACAAACACCAACAATTATAAATACCTCCTCTTTCTGGCTGCTCGTGATTGGCACATCCTCAAGTGAAGTTTGGCTTATCAGCCTTGTCCGAGATGTAATTCTTCCAGTTCCTGGCTCGCTTGACATGTACTCCTCCATCACTTCGTTGTCTCCATCCGCAATTTGCTCAATGCATGCATCATCGTCTCGGCCAATGAACTCGTTTTCTTCCTGAGTGAGGACCAACTTGTAGTAGCGACCGCGTGCCTGCATTAGTTCAGTGTGGGTTCCTTGTTCCACAATCTACGAATTTGTACGACACGAATTTTAAAATCAGTATTTTTCCAGTGAAATAAATGCTGCACGACACGGAGATGACACATAGCACACACATACCTTTCCATCATCGACAACGTAAATGACATCAGCTCCCCGAATCGTGCTCAGTCGATGAGCAATAATAATTGTGGATCTGCCATGACTCGCCCTTTCCAGTGCAGCTTGCACGATACTCTCACTTTGGAAGTCGAGAGCGGAAGTCGCCTCGTCCAGGAGCAAAACAGCTGGATTTCGAATGAGAGCCCTGGCAATGGCGATCCTCTGCTTTTGACCTCCGGATAAGCTTGTGCCTCTTTCGCCAACAAGGGTGTCGTATTTCTGAAAGTTAAATATGACATTTTATTACCATTCTCACTAAAATTTCATACTGCTTTTGTTAATTACTTAAATCTGGTTTTGAATGAAGATATTTTTAACCTGTGGAAGTTGCATGATAAAATTGTGCGCATACGCCTGCCTCGCAACCTCTTCAATGTCATCCTGGCGCACATCCGTCATCCCCAGAGAAATGTTTTCCGAGATTGTAGTATTAAATAGAACGGGCTCCTGACCCACGACTCCAAGCTGCGACCTCAACCACTTAATATTCAGCTCGCGAATATCAACTCCGTCCAAGAAAATCTCTCCTTCAGCCGGGTCATAAAAGCGCTGCAACAACTGGACACAAGTCGACTTGCCACACCCAGATGCACCGACGAGTGCCACAGTTTGTCCAGGCTGAACTTTAAGAGAGAGCTTCTCCAATACCTACGATACCAATAATACATTCGATACTTTTTTTGTCCAATTACACCATTCCGAATATTACATCAAATAAATATGTCATTACTTTAACTCCGGGACGAGTTGGATAGGAAAATTTGATGTTTTTGAACTCAACATCACCAGTGGGTCGACTCGGTGGAATCTTCCCCTCTGCAGACATACTATTTATTTCTGATTCTCTGCAAATTCAACAAAAATTTAATTATATAAAATACAATTTGATATAAAATACTTAATATAATTTGAGTAACTTAATTCAAAATTAGCATCTTGTAAAAAGTACCTGTCCAAAACAGGGAAAATACACGCTGCGGCTCCTGTTCCGCCACTCACTGCTTCATAGTAATCGGATGACGATCCGAAATAAAAGCCAGCCATCATTACACTGAACAGAATCTAGAATTTTTTTTAAAAAAAATGCACAGACGGGAAATTTAGTTACTTTCACAAAAACTAAAAATCTACAAATTATGAATGACTGCGCATTGCTTACCACAAGAATATTATCTGGTCCATAAAGGCCATCCCCAGTTTCCCTCGAATTCACAACCAAAACGGATCCGTACCAAAAGGCATACGCAAAGTTGGTCAATGAGACGAACCAAATGGAGCCGTTGCCGAGTCCAGTGTAGAAATGCTTTTTGTACGCCACCTTCTTCGCATGCGCAATCTTCTCGTCGTATCTTTTGATTTCCTTGTCTTGGCCATTGAAGGCGTGGACGGTGCGAATGTTGGTGAGGACTTCCTCCGCGATTGCGCCTGCATCTGCGTACGCGTCTTGCTCCTTCGAAGTCATGCTGCTCTGCACACTCGCGTCAAAGCCGGACAGGATCCCGAGCAGAGGAATGAACGCCAACAGGGCCAAGGTGAGCTTCCACCCGAGGAAGAAGGAGATTGCTGTGAGGAAAATGCAGTTAATCAAGCCGGACACGAGCATTCCAATTTTCTCGCTCATTGCATTCTGCAGTTTGAGCATGTCACTGAAAAATAAATCAGAAAGGCGAGAAGTTAACAAGCGGTTTGTCATTTTTAGAATTAAAAAATTCAGTTTCATAAATCTTACTCGACCATCCTCGAGGAGAAGTCTCTCTTCGCATTTTTATCGAACCAGCTGATTTCTTGCTGGAGGAGTTTCCGGAAATACTCTTTCCGGATCTTATTAACTTGCTTCTCAGCGACATAATTGAGAGACATGACGAACAAGTAGCCAAGAATAAACTCAGCGACTCCGAGTGACGACTGATAAATCACAAACTTCTCCACTTCCTTCATGAACGGCGTCGTCTCATTGCTCGGCGGCGGCGGACACTGCTTGTTCGGATCGGACGCGTAGTCGACCATTGTCTTTGTGAATTGGCCGAATGAGAAATTTGCCCATGCGGGAATAATGCCAGTCAGTGTGGCCACAAAAATACCGAAGAAGATCACAAACTTCTCCCATCTATTCGAATACCGGTACTGAAATCAAGAAAGAGATGCTAATTAATTATTTAATTATTATCTTCAATTTCCGCCTTCAAATCAAAATTGCCCTTTACCAAACTAAAATATGAGACACTAGCTTTCTCCTCTTCGTCGCTGTCGTTATTATTGGTAGACGACCCTGGATCGTTGTCTACTGAACGACTCTCTATATTTGGTGCAGCTTTTGGTCGCTCCTTTTCCACACGTTTCGAACCGCTATCACTGGTTTCAGGTACGGCGTCATCCGCTACATACGCTTTTGCAGTTATCAATTGTCTAACAAAAAAATCACATCAAAATAATATTGTTAACCGGCGAAAACTTTCAGTATTTTCATTCATTCCGTTTTGCACACTTTTTACCTTTTATCACTGAACTCCTCCTCTGAATCGGATGCAAGTGAAGGATCCATGTTACAAAAATACTCGCAAGGTTTTAGGTACAATAGGAACTTTCGTCGTTTCGATTCAATCAATGAGATCCTTGAAGTGGCCGCAGCAACAAAGCAGTGCAACCGATTATTTTACCTAAAAATATTTAATTTACAAGAAATGTAAAACTTAGCCACATTGATTAAGATTAAGAAAAGCGAATCTCTCCAATCCATTTCGGAATGAGCTGCGGCATCGTGCGATTTCATGAACTATGTTCATATGCATGAACTCTCATGTCATACGTCCAAAAAATGGGCTGGTTTTACTCAATTCTCTCTTTGTAAGTAAGTATGCATAGGATTTGGGTCCGCACTTCATAATTGATAATCGAATCTCTTTAACGAGCATGGTATCGTGTGGATGATGTCATACTTAATATATGGATTGTACAAGTCTATAGCCTAACGCTATCTAACAACCATTTCCGTACATATGTTAATGTACGTTTATAACGCGGTCCGCTGTCGGCACATTGCAAAGAGTTCATGTTTTTTGTGACCTTGCCTTGCCTGACCAGACCACGACCCATCATCATACAGAATCACACAACAACTTCATTAATTTTACTGTATGCATCAACATATTATATTTCGATTTAATTTAATGCTTCATTTAAACTTGCAATTTTTCATTCAAGTTGAATGTCCTCCCTACCTTCTCCAACCTCCCTTCTTCCGACCGACGAACTCACGATCAGACGTCACCGACCAAAGGCGCCTAAAACTGGGGCACTGCAAATTGTAAAACTTGCCGAATGGCCGTCGATGTAGACACTGGTCCAAATATGCCAATGCACACACAACTTCACAAGTTTCAACAAGTCAAGTACAAAAAAAATGAAGCACAAGAGATATATATATAAAGGGATATGAATCACAACATTGAATTAGTTGAGGTTTGATGAGGAACCTTTTCCCAAGCTCTCCAGAGCTGTCCTCGTTCTACGCTGGAATCATAAAAGAGTACTACACCTGCTCGCCGGTGATACACGACCATTTATACCAAAGTCATAGTGCACCACATTTTCCATGCTCTCTTGCAGCGATCAAACTTGGGAGCTTCAGCCTGAGTCTGACTGCGAGATAATAAAATGTGAACTCAATGTGTCAATGTTCACATCATTTACTGTGAATGGATATATAGAGACCTATTCATGCTGGATAACACAGTAAAACTCACACGTGCAAATAACGTGCGGCTCCTCTGTCCACAATTCTGCCGAAGAAAATAAATTGGCGATTGGTGTACGAAGTGAATGCGAACAATGTGGACATACAGGAATGTATGCAGTGCATAAATATGTACTTCTAATACTCAGGAAAAAACGTCTTTGTTACGTTGCGTCTCCCTGTCTCCACGCTATTTCATCATTTGAACTCCGGAGATGGATGAGTGACGTCGTTTTAGGTTAGGTAATCTGGACGAAGTGTAAGCGTTCGGGGTTGTTTTTTCAATGTACTCGCTTGAAACGTTTTAAATAGGTTATATGTTATCCTTATCAAGACAGCTTTTACAGTTCTGAGAAGTGTTTTCTCCTACTTTCAGACAAAACTGCCTCGCGTCAGATCGTATCAGAGTGGCAGTGGAGTGGACAGAGTTCATTGTAAAAGTCAACAATAAATAAAAATTTACATCAGTAAACGTTCGTTCTAATTCTCTCGTATTTTTAAACTGTTTACTGTGGAGGTGGAGGGCAATAATATGCACAAGCTTTAATCCAGAAATTAATTTTTATAAATTGATTTGCTATACTGAATGAACTGGCGGACTGATATTTAATGGATGCGTAGTAGAGCACATTATATTTCATGCATGAAAAATTGCATTTAGCTGTATTGTGCATTAAAGACCATGAACACATTTTTGCTTTGTCATTTGTAATAAGCGAAAGCCTATATTAACTCCTATACTATTTTTTTGGTTTTTCCTCATACACCAAACCTAGTGTCCATCAGCTTCTTGTCTCAAGGACGAAGGAAAGCATAGTGGCCTTGTGTATGCACATCTCATACTATTTATTAATAAAATAAAAGCCATCTTCTAAAGTCTTTTAAAGGAATATGCTAAATCGCATCATAGCATGTAAACTAGGGATTCGCAGCTAGCAATATCCCAATTCATTGTCAATTTGGGTTTTTTTTTGTTCTTTGAAACTGCGGGCAAACATCATTATTGCAAAAGGTTTAAGTTGATAGGTATAGTCTATATGTTAAAGTGAGTTGCAATAAAGAGTTGGATAGTTGTGCAATTATATTTGGAAGGGAGATAGCGATTATCTAGATATCATACAAGACTGCATACAACTCATATATGGCCAGACCAGATCGTCCAACGTCTATATGTTCTTCATGCATTAAATGATTATTGGAATTTAGCAAAAAAAAGAACTTACTTATTTCTTGCTGACTGAAGATTCATTGCGTGTCTCCATGCGAAGCCAGTGAATCGTTTTTTATCTCAAGTCGAACCCCATCTTCATTGCTGGCACACTAGGACTTCGTTTTGCAAATGCATGAGATGTGAGAAGAGAGCTGAAAGGGATTATAGAAGATATGACGACGATCTGAAATATGAGCAACCAAATCTGATTCACTGCTGACTATCAACACTTCACAGTAAATCTGAACGTCTTCAGCTGAAAATGGAGAGGATTCTCGTGAGAAAATGCAGCTCTGAGAAATAAGTACGACTAGAGTGTGTAAGACAGCGTCGCTATGTGCAAAATATCTTGAAGAATATCTTGGACTGATGGTCAAAGTCAAAGGTTACTACTCTGCCTGGTTATTTGCAAAAATTGTGAGAAAAAACGTCAGAAGGACGACACATGAGCGGAGATGTAAAGAGAAAACAGGGTTCAGAATTAGCTCGCGGTTGGTCCGCTTCAAACGACCTAATTGGAGTGGGCTTGTTGAGATGTGGAGAATGTGTCTGCCGGAGTTGTGGAACGTTTCAGAACATTGGGAACTGGAAATGAACAAAGGACGGAGCAAGGGTGCAGAAAACTGTTGCGATGAAATGCTACCGCGGAACCTCCAAAGATGTCACGGGCAATATGCGTGTCGAAAAATAAGTGGAATCCTCGTCAAACTATTCGTACAAAGTTATTTCTACGAAGTGTAAATTGTCAAATAACTAGAATGCTACAAGTTTCTTCGAAATATGGCTTCACGCGAATAATAAACCTGTGCGAATTTTAACTAATTTTGATTTAAGTATGTGCATTTTGTAGCATTGTAACCCGTTTCGTTTTTCACTTCACTCGATTTTTTGTAATTTTTTGAACCCATGCGATGAACAATTTCGGTGGACAACCTGCTTTCCTATAATGTCATGTATATCATGAAATATTTGGATGATCATAATATGTGTGTACTTGAAGTTTTATTTCGAAAGGTTGAAACTGCAAAATTTGTGGGAAATGAACAAATAAAGTGTAAACTTATGCACAATTATTCTTATTTTTCTTTAATTCAAGGCAAGATTACATATTACAAATTAGCAATTTGAAAGTTATGTGTGGCAATAAAGGAGTCATTAGCAAAACTAAAGCATTAAAATATAATTGTAAAGATGAGTGGAAATGGCTAATATTTTTCACTAAACAAAAAGAAAAAAATAGTGACAATTTTAATAAAAATTATCATTTTGTTAGATATTGATTAGAGGCGATGCTACAAATAAATGTTTTTAGTAGACATGCTTTATTTAGAGAAATAAATTTCGGTGACCGCATTGGTGCTGTTGCTGAAGGAGAATTCTACTCCAGCGGAATGCGTAATGGCCCCTCCACTGGTTCCCGGCCCATTTCCAAGCTCGTCGAAATGTACTTTTGCAGTGTCTGCATTTGACAATGGCTAAAAAAAGTATTATAAACAATTATTACTACTCCGCTCGATACAGTCTGCATAATATCAGATTATTATGATGTTTCATATTTCAGAACTAGTGTTTTCACAGTTTCTTACATCCAACTGAATCCCCACGTCGAAAAGCATGTATGGTGGGAGCTTCACGGGGGTGGGAAGTTTTACTGTGAATTCTTCCCCCTTGACACCTTCCTTGATGAAGGTCATCCTTTCCATGAAGATTTCCCAGCCGCCAGTTTTCGTGTTGTCGTTGTAAAGGCTCTCTTTCGCACTTAAAGTCGCCCGAAATTCATTGGAACTTGAAGACGGGCTGAGGCCAGCAAATCCAAGCCCGTGCAAGAATATTCCCCGATTCGTCTGAAACCTGTTACACAATGAAAATAATTATTACAAAGCACAAGTTGTTCTTGTTGCACACATGCTTGAATTGATTGTCAACTATCAGTTTGAAGATGATATTCACAATCACAATTATAGACGTACCTCAATTTGTACTCGATGCCCGTATACTCTCTCCCAACGGGTAGCTTCTTTGGCTCGCCCCGACGAACAACATGAATTTTTTGGGTATTCGCATCCATTGCGTAGTTTCGGTGTTATGTTAATTTCAAATTAAAATTTAACTTCGAATAATTTGCTATTTTTTCGTTTGGAGATTTGTAATTGAAGAAGTAGGTTGACTCACTCCTCAACGGAAGGATAAAAGATGTTTGATGCGATATGCTACAAATTTTAACTCGTATTGTCACGTACTCCAAGTGCAGCAGTGGTTAACATGATCTTCTTCGTTTTGTGATACGTGTGTGAAGTATGTCACTCCAAAACTAATATGACTCTTCGTCACCATATCTCATCTTCTTGTCTAATCTCCATACCCTTTCATATTATCATATTAAGTCACAATGCTTTCATTATGATGCCCTTTTGCCTAATCCGATACCATAGTCCGCTGCGTTTCGTGTATTGTCAGCAAAGCTTTTGCTAAATGAGGCGAAAGAAAGAAGAAAAAAGATGAAGATGTGGTGGAGATTATTGTGTAGCTCAACTAAATGAGATGCGACCAGTTCGAGTTCGTATCTTGGAAAAATTCCGAAGAATGAGCGCTACATATATCTACACATGTTTCAATTATTAACTTGCGATATCTAAAGTGTGGCACTACGCCTAACGGACGACCACACACAACATATTATGTAAGTGAGTATTAGTTTCGTCAGTTGGTTTGGTGGGTGACGCATATATAGCTCTATAGCACACTAACCAGCGCGTTTTCCCCTTTGTGGACTTTGTACCTAAAGCTGACAAAAATCCGCTGATGGAATGGAAATTCCTCCTTCACTTCGGACATTTTACCACTACTTTGCCTTCAACTTAAAAATAATGTCCAATTAATTAGTTCATCGTTATAGACACACTGCATAAAGTGGTGCATGGATGATATAAGGAACGTCATAATGACAGCAGCATCCTCTTGTTTGCCATGCAAATTAATTCATCCATTTAAATAAGATTTGTATAGGAAGGAGCATAGCTTTTGTAACCAGTACAAATGAAGGAAAGAATTAAATAATTAATTGATTATTGTATAAAACAAGGATGTAATGTACATGAAATTTGAAATCTTGATTGAATGGTAAACCGTAGAGCAGATCAAGACGGAGGTCAATGTTGGTATATGTGGCTTTAATGCTGTACAAGCTAAGCTACATATTTACATACATATTTTTTGCATTAGTGAGAAAGTGTGTATCGATATTCGGGCAGAGTAGCCCTATCCCACTCCCAATACGCTTCCACGTTTCATTCTGTAAGGGAAAACGAACTTGGTATGAATGAGCGAGTGTGGGAATTCCAGGAAGAATGGTGACACACATCCTCGGAATTCTTGGGAATGGAGATGCGAGCCTTGTCTGTTTTCCAGCGAAGGAGGGAAAGTCTCGGAAGTACATGTTTCTCCATCTCTCTCCTCACACCAACTTTTCCATACATACGCATATTCCCCAAAAAAATACTGGACTGGAATGGAACCTTTTTCCAGGAATACTACAAGTGTGGAATACTACACCCGATCATGCATTTAAAAACTCCTCTTTGCGCTACAGCCCCACGCTTTATCTCCACTTTCTCTCGCTTGCCCTGTCCCGATACGAACTAACAAGTTCGAGTAGGCAGTGGTATGGCCATGCACAGCTCACAGCTGGCTTGAAACATAATATTTATACTTTCTCCTTTCCCTCTCAAATCCGAGAAAAAAAACTTAACTGCTTCCCGAGAATTTATAAATTCTCCTAATCAATTCCAAATGTTAAGGAAGCACAAAAACATTTCGCAAGAATATGGAGGCTTAAGCAACTCTTGCAAAAGTGTCAAATTCTGAGAGATTTGAGATTAGAATCTGTATCCCTGGAACAATATATTTTCAGGTGGAAATCCTTCTAAAAACTTTCTTTATTCTTTCTAGTGTTGTTCTTCTAAGTACGTAAAACTAAAGGTGTGACATTTGATTCTGTGTATGTGTGTGGTCTTCCCTCTAAAACTTTCTCTCTACGCTTTCCATATTTTCTAATCTAAACTCTGCTGAAAGTGTGGAGTCTTCGTAGGTGAAATTTAATTTCACTCTTTTCACTCTATCTCTCTCTCTCTTCCATTTAAAATCTATCTCTTTCCTCTCTTCCGCTTCTCTCAAATCTTCTTCCACTTTCCCCTTCTCGTGGATGGGATTGGATGTGTTTACCTGTTTTTAAATGTGTATGTGTGTTTCATATATGTGCTATAGTGCTTCATAGAATTAATTAATTATAGTCATAATTGGAATATTTCTTATGCATAAATGTCCAGAGAGATACATTAATCCATGTATAATCTTTTTGCTGTGGCGATGATGACTATTTAACGACACAAGATTTGCCAAAAAGAATTTCCTCGAGAAAATGAATCAATGTTGAAGAAAGAGGTCTCTCCAACTCTCGTCGCTAATAATTGCCTAATGCTATGTCGTTGGTAGTGGGATGGTTAGCATACGACTCTAATTTCCCCCGACTGGGCTACTATTTCGATCCGACAATCCCCACGGTTCCTCAGTCCCTTGGTTATCCTCTCCTCCCTAATCCGTCCGCATTCAACGCATACTTTCGACAATTCGTTGGCATCCATGTTCCGAGCATTATGGGCGGAGGAGGAACTGGAGCAGCAGCACGTCGTGGGGACTCTGTGTGGCCACCTTCCAGACAGACGTATCCATCCCGGAGAGTGATTGCGTCCGACAAAAATAATAACCAAACGTATCGATATATTTGCCAATGTCGAAGGTGCGCTGCTGCCACCCAGGCCTTCATTTCCGTTATGTATGGATAAACTAACTTTCTCTACAGACAATTTCCTCATTCGGTTTCACCCAATATTTACTTTGAAATTGAAAGCCAAGTCGGCCGTTGACTCTGGATGTGTAGACGCACTCACTCCTTCCAGACAAGAAGAAGGAAACACTGCTGAAGCCGTCAGAGGTAAGTATTAATAAATGACGATAATTGGCACGCTTAATGTGCAACGCTGTGCAAACATAATAATATTCCAAATATCATACAAAACATGAGGTCCAAGAGGACACGAGGACGACCACTTTCCACTTTAGGTTTGACATTGTAGCTCCAGAATACAATTAGCTAATCCAACTCATCATTTAACAACGTCAACTTGCAAAATAACCCGTTTTAAGAGTTCATTGCACCGTAGGCTCACATTAATGTCACAACCCGAACTCACGTGTTTGATTAGTTGTCGCTTCTCGCCCAACTTAAATAAATTTCTGGTTAAACATTGAAGGGAAGCTAAAGTCAGGGACTTGAATGACCTGTTGGTTGTCTTCCACATTCCCAAACAGACTAGACGCTAGAATGAATGGTTTTTGCGTATAGATTTCTCGAGATGGCCTGCATGGGCTGGAATCTACTTGTAAAAAAAAGAAACACGACAAAACTCTTACTCGACGGAATCTATTTTTGAACAAATTCGTAATTACTTTTCAAGAAATATTGTCGTGTCGTGCCGTTACTTTCACAGAAGTATTGTTGCATTGCATATATGTTTGCATATATTCCAGCACACGCACCGAGTCTAGCTCTCTTGATGGCATTGAACTTAACTCTGAGAAAATATCAGATTTATTATGGGATACGTTAAATCTGAAACCGTTGCCAATTTCTCTCTCTCGCTCTCTCACACATGGAGTAGAT